>WSXT02106200.1:0-11309 GCA_011762715.2 Neuroterus valhalla
CTTCTGGGAAGATTTGGGAAAGTGGGACATGATAATGTTGAGTGAGACATGCGTGGAGTTTTGATGAGGAGGATTAAAATGGGGGCAAAAAAGCAGCAGTAGTATGTGTTTGCAGGAGAAGAGAGGAAGAGGAGGGATAGAACATCATAAGGATATGGATAGAAGAAAAAGGAGAGGGGCCGGTATTGATTGGGGGTGACGTGGATGCGTGGACTGGAAATCAGGAAGGAGAGGTATGGGATGAAGAGGAGGACGTGTTCATGGTGAAATCGAAACATAAGGGAATAAATAGCGAGGGTAGAATACTTCTGAACTTGATAGGAGAAGCAGGATGGTTCATTTGTAAAGGGAATGCAGAAGGTGACGAGGATGGTGAAATAACATTCACACGGGAAGGCCAAACAGTAATAGACTACGTTTTAGCAGAAGAAAGGGTAATGAAGCTTATGGTAGAAATTGAAATGGATAATGAGATAGCCTCAGAGCACTTCTCAGTAATCGCGAAATTGAAAGGGGGCCATAAACATCCTAGAGGAAGGAAGGGAGGGAGAAAGGTAAGAAAGGTAAACATTGGGTGCTGAGGAAGAGAAAAGTTGGAGGAGTCCGGAGCAAAAATGAAAAATAAGAATCTAGAAGATAAGGAGAGGAAGGGGTAGACGAGATAATAGAAAGAATAGAAGGGAAAATAGATAAGGTCAAAAAGGCTGTAACTCCAAAAGCGGAGGGGGACATAAGAAGAATAGAAAGGTAGGATGAGAGATATAAGGAAGGTAAAGGGAAAATAAAGGAGAGTGTTAGAGAATGGAGAGATTAGCAAAAGGGAGTACGACAGGAGGAAGCGAGAATATGAGGAAATGGTAAACAAGAAAAAGCAGAAGGGAAAGGGTAAGATACAAGGAAAAAGTGGACTGTTAGGGAGAAGGGGGCGAGGAGAAATTAAGGTTAGAGAAGAAGCAAAGAAGGTAATAGAGGAAGGGGGGGGGGAATAAGAGCGATATTGGTTTTGGTGATGATGCTGTCACTTCTCCTCTTCTGCTTCATGTAGCCCCCTTAAAGTTTATTATCTCTTACGCATCTTCTCCCTTCACAAGTACATCTCTAAAGGATTTTTGATAGTTTTATATTTACCCTCTCGCTTTCTCAGGTGCTGTTTCTCGAGGATATGGCTATTAGTTAAAATTTTGTCACACCTCCTTCAGGAAGTGGTGATAATATATTGTCACACCTCACCTTGTTTTTAACAACACCACTCCTGCTCCTCATGAAGATTCGGTGCACCCTGTAGGTCTTGGTGAACATGGAACCAAAAGCCAGAGAAAACCCTGCCGATAGGAGGTATACTCTTGCCTGGAAGAAATAAATTCAAAGGCTTCCTTTCTTAAAATGTTGATAGGGAAAAATCTATGAGGATACTAACCGTGCAGACTGCGGGGAAATAACCATCACTGTCCGGTAAAGTAGCGTGATCAAGACCCAGTAGAACGACGGCTCCGTAAACTAAGCCACATCCAACTGCTGCGATATTGTTCAATCTAGGACTTGAGAGCTTTATACTCCTGTCGCGACAGAAGATGAGAGACCATTTTGATTCAAGGTGAATTTAATGAAATTTTTTTATCAGTGACTTTAAGCTTTCCCGGATAAGAGTCGAGTTTATCTTTCGTTATTCCACTCAAAGTAGAAGAAAAGTTCTTTGGAAGATAATATTCTGTCTCGAGAAACCTAATTTACATTTAGATAGTCTCATGAGTGCTTTGAGACATTTGTCGACTCTGTCCTTTTGAGCCATTCAAAAACCAAGTCATATCCTCGCGGGAAAGGAGGGTCAGATTTTGTGACGATTTGCAATAGCAGAAATTTTGGTGGCGGTAGTGGAGTGTGCTAGTTGACAGATGGTGAGGAAGTTTTCGGGAATTTGTGCTGAAGGTGTGAATGGAGGGTGAAGTTGGGAGCTCAGGTGATGATGAAGGGTGCGAGAGGTGAGTCGGGGGTAGAAGGAGTAGTTTTTGATCTGTAAGGAGGATTAAGTTAGGTGAAATAGGAAAAGTGAGGTTACCTTGACGAGAAGGAAGGTGAATTGTTTTATGATTGATTGAGTTGTTGTGGGAAGCAAAAGTTCATACAAGTGTTAGGGAGAAAGAGTGGTGTATGCGAGAAACTGCTATAGTGGAGTAATGAAGGGAATGAGGCCAATATAAAAATGAAGGGATATTGCAGTAAAGCGGGAACAGAGTACAGAGACATCTGTCGGAGGCAGTGGGCAGTCATCGCAGAAGTAGTAGTCTTCCTTGCCGGCAGAATAGTAGGCAGAGTCTTAGGCTGAGGGTGACAACAAGAGCGCTGGGAGCGAGACAGGTGGGAAGGAATTAGTCTACTCGACACAAGAAAACTAAAAACAAGAGATAACTCCCTATACTTTCCAATGTACGCGTCAGGCTTCTGCGCATCTATGATCATTGACAAGTCTCTTGTACTGTTCCACCAACACACGCATTGACGTGCGCAGAAGGTCGAAAAATGTTCTTTGCATCATGTAACAAAGCGGATGGACCACCCTCTCTGCCGGCGTTCTTGGCCTCACCCCCACCACAGCTGTTACATCTCCTGTTTCTAGTCTTTAGTCTTCTTGGCTCGACACTTAGATCGGTTTCTAGCGGTGCACGAAGGAACGGGAAAAGGCTTGATTTGGGGAGCGGGGGAAATGTGAAGGCAGGAAACTCTAGGCAAGCAAAGCGATGGAAACCGCAGGTCACCTACAAAAATGGGAGAGCAGCTGGACAAGGAGACGATAGGGTTGCTAATTTCGGGAATCAGGGCGCTGAGGGAGGAAGTAAAGGGTATGAGGGAGGACGTAAGGATTTGGGGAGAGAAATGGGAAAGAGAAATGAAAAATCTGAGGGAGAAAGTAAAAATTTTAGAGGCAGTGGCCATGTTGGTAGTGAAAACAGATGGAAGAGGATATTAGGGCATGGTAGAGGTAAAGGTTCGTAGAGGTAGAGGGTAGGGAAAGATATGAGAGAAGGATGCAAGGTGGAAGGAGAGCAGAAGTGTATCTGGGACAAGGTAGAGAGCGTGACTGCAGAGAAAGTGGGAGGGCGTGGGTGAGAAGGAGAAGGTGGTAACGAGAGAAGAATGAGGGAAAGGAAGTTAAGAATGGAGAGACGAGAGAAGGAGGGTAGAAGAAATAATATCGTGTTGAGAGGGCTAAAGTTCAGGAGTGGAGAAGAACGGAAGGGAGTGAAGGGCTGCTACAATGCATAAGGGAGTTTAACGGCAAGGTGTCTAAAGTGAGACTAGAGGGGAAAAAGAGGAATTAAGTAGCGGTGGTCGAGTTGGAGAAATGGCAAGATAAGTTAGCGGTGATGCAAAGCAAAAGCAGGATTAAGGATACGAAGGTAAATATCGATCACGATCTGACGTGAAAAGAGAGAGAAATTCAAAGACTGCTGAATGACAGAGCTAGAAGGGAAAGGATTGAAGGCAGAGCAGCGAAGGTAGGATATCAGAAAATAAAAATAGAGGAGAAAATGCTCGTTTGGGATGATGAGAATGAGCGGTTGGAAGAAGTTCAGGGGGACTTCTTTCGTAGGAAATAGGGGGAAACGGGAACAGCAGGGCAGTGGAGTGATAAAGGTGCTCTATTGGAATATAGCAGAGATAAAAAAGAAAGAGGAGGACTTTTGGAGGTCTGTGCAGGGATATGATGTTGTTGGGCTAGTAGAAACGTGGGTAGAGAGCAAGCGGTGGAAAGGGTGGAAGGAAAGTAAGGAGGTTACTAGGGTACAGGAGACGCATCAAATAGAGCGTAAAAAGGTACAAAAGAGTTAGGAAGAGTCGAGAAAATATGGAAGTAACTGAAAAGTGTAAATAATCAAATGAAAGAAAAGGAAGAACGAAGGAAGAGAGAAATGATAGCAATAATAGATTGAGTAAATTGGAAGCGAGGGCTGAGCTGAGTATGAAGAAGACAAAAAGAAGCAAGGAAGTAATTGCAGTTCAGATGGACACGCAGACACAGGATAAGAATGTACATAGTAGACTTATACAGATAGACAGACGAATAGGAGGAGAAAAAATAACAAGAATCGTCAAGGAAGATGATTAGTGACTTCAGGAAAAAAGTAATTTATTCATATAATAATGCAGGAAGGAAGTAAGGGTACTCTTGTGGCCATAAAAGGGAGTTAGGAAGGTAGATTCGAGATAATGGATAAAAAGAAAAACGGAAAAGAGAGAAGAAAGAGGAAGATATGATCTGGCAGGAGAAGAGATGAAAACAAATTTCATGGTGGAGTGCAAGAGCAGGAAGGAGGAGAGGTAGCAGGGTAATAATAAAGGGGGATATGGTAGGGAACAACGTAGAGATGAGGATACGAGACGAAGAAAAACAAGTATTGAAAACCTGTCAAACAAGGCAAGGGAGGGAGATGGACAGAGAACAGAGAATTGGGAGTCGAGGAAATGCGGTGGGGTTCACGGCAGGCAAACAAGTATAAAGACAAGGAAGAGGAAGAGGAGAAATGGAAAGCTATAAGGTGGTGGATGCAGGAAAAAGGAGAGAAGCCAGTATTTATAGTGTGTGGCCTCAATTCCTGGACTGGCGATCAGGGAGGAGAGGTATGGAATGCAGAGGAGAAGGTGTTTTCAAGAAAATCGAAACATAGAGAAACGGATAGGAAGAGTAGGATGATTCTGAACCAGGGAAGATAGGCAGAATTGTTATTCTCAATGGGAATAGAGGGGGACGAGAATCGCGAAATAACATTCACAGGGAAAGGGAAACCGTGATCGACAGCCACCCAGCAGAAGAGAGAACAAGGAAGCTTTTAGTGGGAATGGAAGTGGTCAATAAGTAGGCTCTGAGGACTTTCCGGTAACAGGGTAATTTGAAGAAATAATGAAGAGAGATAATCTAAAAGAGGCATACGAAGAGAGGGTTGAAGAGATGATAAAAATAATAAAGGGGGTAATTTACAAGATAAGAAAAGAGGTGGGACTAGAAAGAGATGGGAAAACAGTGGAAAGAGGATAGTAGTATAAGGAATTTAAAGAGGGGAAAGAAAAAATTAAGGAGAGTGTTAAAGGATGGGGGAAATGAGAGATTCGCAAAAATGAGTGCAGTCGATGGAAACGAGAGTATAAGAAAATGTTGAACGAGAAAAGACAGAAGGAGGAGAGAAGAAGGAGGTGTTGAAACAGTAAAGGAAGGAAAGATATGGGTGTTGATAATCAGGGAAAGAGAAAGGAGGAAAGGAATGAATGCGCATATATAAATGAGTGATTGAACAGAATACTTTGAAGGGTTGTTAGTTGAAGAAGAAGAAAGGGGAAGAGAAAAAGGAAGGAATGTCATAAAGAGAAAAGGGCAAGAAAGGAATAAGTAAGAGAGAAGATGTGGGAAGTTCGTAACAAACTATGGAGAGGGGAAGGATGGCCTGGAGAATAGAAGACGAGATTGGTGATTTTGCTAATAAAGAAAGAAGAAGGTAAAAGGTTAAGGATTGTAGGGGTATCACACTTATTCCGGTGGTTTATGAAATCTATGCACAAATGCTCAGAAACAGGTTAGAAAATCAGGTAGAAGATAGGGGTCGTATTCTACATATCCAGCGAGTTTTAGGAAAGGAACGGGGAAAACCGATAATATTTACGTTCTTAACTATACAGTGAATAGGAATCCTGGGTGGAAGACAGATGAACTAGTGACTCTGTTTGTGGATTTTGAAGCAGCATTCGACTCAGTCAGCAGAAGCATGTTGTGAAAAGCTATGGGAGGAAGAGGAGTAGATAAGGAGCTGATTGAGAGACAGAGATAAAGATTTGTAGGGAAAGGGTTCATTTGATTTAACAATAGTGATTCTCCAAACAATAAATTATTTTTGGAAGTATCTCCTCCTCCTAATGCTAGGAAATTGCGGCATCAATGATGAGAAATTGATTGTTTTTTGTTCAAAATACAACTCTCTTGTATATGCTAGTTGGTTAATAATTGGTCTCATTTGTTTGGATATTCAAATATTTTTTTTGCAGATGCAACTGTTTGATCTGAACTTGATTTTGTATTTGATGCAAATCCATTTATTGCGTGACGTAGTTTTCGAATGATTCCCTTTCTAAATCTTCTCTAAATTATTCAATTTTTGTTGTTACAATTCTTGAATCAACGTTTTCTTTTCATTACTATTCTATGAGCATACCCGAAAATGTGAAATTTATTACTTACTTGTGTCTTCGGAAGTGTAGATTAAATGCCAAAAAGGCAAGAGCGAGAGTGACTCCTACACTTGAAAGACAGGCGACGACGAGGAAGGCTGCCGGGGCCACAGTCACAACCCTTAAGCTATAAAATGAACCTTTATGAATTCTTGAAATTGAGTGTGCAAATGAAATTGGTTAATTATGCTGAAAATTTCCAAAAGAATAGGTAGAAATGAGAAGAATAATTCAATCACGAAAACACACCACCGTACAACTTTCAGTTGAGGGCGTTGGATAGTTTCGACTTTAAATTCTTCTTCTATAGGTACGGCACTGATTTTATATATATTTGCTTTCGCATTCTTTTTAAATTAAATTAATCTTTTTTAAACATCCGGGGTCTCGCGGAATTCCGAGATCAATTCAATTCAAAATAACTTACGCTCGTGCTGAGAGAATGAATATTTTCATTGTTAATATTCATCTTCTGAAACAGAGAAATTTGACGGTAGCAGACGATGTCAGGGAGACTTGTTTACAAAATGCGAGATTCGTCGCTATTCTATTTGTCCACGCACAACAGCAACATCTTAGAAACATTCCTGGTAGCCGTTCTATATCCTAAGATTCCCTTCAAGACGATGGTCAACACGAAATTCGCGAATCACATCACGGAAAAGCATAAAACTCCAAAAGAAACTGACAGGTTCTGTGTGTGAGTTCAGTGTGAATCTAGTTGGGAGCTAAGAGAGCAGACCGCACAAGGCAGCGCTGCTGACGATACTTATCGGGACTCTTACTTATCGACGTATCCAGACCCAGCTAAAGATGAGGCAGTTTTCAATTTTGAAATGAAAGCGTGAAATACAATTTCCTGGGAAGATGTTTTGATAGTTTCGGCAAACACCATTTCCGAACGCACAAATTCTATAGATAAACAAATTTGGAATTTTATATAAATATAGAAATTCAGATATCCATAGATCTATCAAGTTGTAAATGATAAAGTTTTAAACTAAATTATCTTCTAATTTATTTTGAAAGTTATCGAATGCACTCAAATCTACAATTTCAGAAGTTAGTTCCAGACAAATGTAGGAAGATCATTTGTCAATCGCAAATGTGATAAATTTGTCAATTTTAAATAATTAAGTAATCAGAGAATTTAGAAAATTTAAGAACAAATTTGCTGAAGGGACAGTTTACGAATTTTAGGATCACAAATAAGGCGAATTCGGCAAATTCGAAATTTATTTCTTGGCGACTAAATGAATTTGAGTTCACAAACAAATGTGCAAGGGGGATCATTCAAAAATTTTACAATTGCAAATGTGATAAATTTGTCCATCTCAAAATTCATTATCCAGTGGTCGGATCATTTTGGAAATTTTTTAACAAATCTGTTATTTTGAAATTTATTTTCTGATGACTAGATGATTTTGAGAAAATTATCAACAAATGTGCAGTAGGTCATGTTTTTGAATTTTAGACTCGAAAAAATTGTCGATCTATCAATATATGGATTCACCTAGTAGCGTCTAGATGAATAATAAATTTACAAATGAGCAGAGATACCAGATTTAAATTCCAGAATCGCAAATAAGGTAAATTTTCGTAATTTCTGAAATTGTAGGTTTGGATGAATTCGATAACTTTCAAAATGAATTGGTACACCATCCAGTTTGAAACTTTGTATTTCACAACTTGATAGATTTACGAATATCTGAATTTTTATGTTTATATGCAATTCCAAATTTGTTTATCTATAGAATTTGTGCGTTCGGAAATGGTATCTGCCGAATCTATTTAAATATCTTCCCAGGCAATTATAATTCACGCTTTTATTTCAAAACGGAGAACTGACTCATCTTCTGCTGGTCTGGATACGTCGATAAGTAAGAGCCCCGATAAGTGTCGTCAGCAGCGCTGCCTCGCGCGATCTGCTCCCTTGGCGCACAACCGCATTCTCACTGACCTCACACAGAGGACCTGTCTCGGAGTTTTATGCTTTTCCGTGATGTGAATCGCGCATTTTGTGTTGACCATCGTCTTGTAGGGAATTCAAGGATGTAAAATGACTACCATGAACGTTTCTAAGATTTTGATGCTGTGCGTGAAAAAGTAAAATAGCGAACGGTCTCGCTGTTTGTAAACAAGTGTCCCTGACATCGTCTGCTACCTTCACATTTCTCTTTTTCAGAAGTTGGATATTTACAATAACAATATTCATTCCCTTGGCCCAAAGGCAAGTTTTTTTAAATTTAATCGATTTCAGGGTCCTGCGAGACGCCAGATAATAAAAAAATTTTATTTATTGAAAAAAAAACGCGAAAGAATATATACGCGGAAGTCAGTGCCGTACCTTGAAAAAAATCAAAGTCCTAACTGTCCAACGCGCATAAACCATAATTCCGAAATTCAGGAAATTCTGAATGGAAAAAAATGCATATTCCTGTTTAACGTCAAACAATCAAGTTAATGCCCGCAAGGCTTCCGTTTCAAGTACCGATAACAAATTCAAAGTTTTCTGGTCAGTGCGGGTACTTTCCGGCTATCAAAAAAAGGAAAGAGAAGTGAGGAGTAGGAAAGTTTGGTAAATTAAAAGTTGGAGGCTGAAAGTCTGAGAGAAAATGAAGGCAGTGGAAAAAAGTGAATGAGAAGGATTAAGTGTGAAAGTGAGTTAGGGCTGATTTTTTTTGAGGTTATGTCAATTTCGTGAGAAGTAAGAGTTGGGTTAGAGGAGGAAGTTTTGGGCGTACATAGTAGAGGGGACAATCCAGCAAAGTGAAAGGGAAACACTAGGAAGTGAAAAAGTGGTAGTGGGAAGAAAAAAGGAAAAGAAAGGAGGATGAAGATCTAGAGGGAGATAAATGTGACATAAAAGGGAACTGCGGAAGAAATGGAAAGAGGAGGACGGGTTATAGAGAGGACAGGAAGATAATATAGGAAAGGAACTGGAATTTACAAAGAGACGACAGAAAGGGCAGGAGGGTAGCATGGAAAAGGTGATGCGCGTATTAGAAGAGAGAAGAAGCAACTAGAAGGAACGACTGAGCAAAAAACGTTCGCAGCAGTAGTGAGCGAGGGAGCAAGTGAATGTAGGAAGAATGAACAGGTGGAGAATGAGATTCTATACAGGGTATTGACACATATAGAAAGACAGATAGAAGGAAAATGATGAAGAAAGAGAAGAAAGAACGTTGTCATTAAGGGAGTGGAAGAAAAAAGTGAAACATGAGAGAAAGAGGTAAGGAAAGTGATTAGTGACATAGGAGCGGAAGTAGGGGCAGAAATAGTTACAAGGATAGGAAGGATTAAAGAAGGGAGGAAATGCATGTTCATGATGACACAAGGACGGGAGGAGAATCCATTCGAAATAATGAAGAAAAAGACAATTTTGAAAGGAAGAGGAGAGGAGAGGAGGAAAAACTTGTTGATAGGGTGGAGCGCATTGGAAGGAAGAAGAAGAGGTCAATAGTAGGGAGAGATAGAATACGTGTCATTAGAAAGACGAGTATTCGAGACAAAGAAAAAGAAGAATTAAAAGCTTGTCGAGCGAGGAAAGGAGGGGAGAGAAGTAAAGAATAGTGGAATGAAATTGATGAGAACGTGGTTTCACAGGAGAAAAAAGACTGAAGACGAGGACAAGAGGAGCGGAAGAAGGAGAGTAGGTAGAGCGTTCAGGAATGTGTCAGGATCAAAAAACGAGGGCAAATGTTCATGGAAGGAATTGGAAAAATAGGGCATAATACTGATGAGGAAGATCTCAAAAGACAAGAAAGAAACATGAGAAAGAGGGAGAAATAAGTGTCATGAGATCAGGGGTGGGGAAGAGTCTTGTTGTAAAACAGGCATCAGAGGAAGATGATCAAACGAAGGGTGGAGTAGGGATGAGAAGGAATGAAGTGGAGGGAAAAAGGGTAGCGATAGTATCCGTTTCAGAAGAAAAGATGAAAAGGGAGGATGGAAAGTTATAAGAATCAGTTTTACTAAACTGTTGATTGAACTGTTCCATTATCTTTTATTATTATTTGTTTTTGGTTAACATTCAACAATTTGGTTTAAAATTATTGTCTTTTCGTGAATTTGTCTTTTTTGATGGCTCAGATAAAAATTCGTCTTTTTGTTTGAATTGAACTCCTTTCCATTGAAAATTGAATTTTTTCTTTTCCAATCTATTTTTTGGTTTCTGTTGTTTTCAGGAAAACTACTTTGAAAAAAAATGAGAATATTTGTGAAAATTATTTTGTTTTTGTAGAATCATAATTTTAGTTCAAAGTTTAACTATTCCATATGAAATTAAATTATCCTGCTGAGGATTCTAGGATTTTCTTGGAATTTTGAATATTTTTTGGAAAAGCAAAGTGAAACTTGAGAAAAATTTTTCAGGACAAAGTCTCCTTCCTTGTGCTGAAAATGCATCCTCTAAATTTGAAAATTGGACTTTTCAGTTTAAAATTGATGTATTCTGTCGAAAATCCATCTTTGATGGTTGGAAATTTGATTATATGGTTCGAAATTCAATTGTTCCGGTAGAAAGTCATATTTTTTTATCGGAAATCAGAATATTTTCCAGCTGAAATACCAACTATCAAATATTGAAATGGGAATTTATCTTTTTGGTTGAAATTTCGTATTTTTTATTCATAACTAGAATTTGTTTACAATTGAAATACGCACAATCGTATGTTTGCATGAGGAATTATTCTATTTTTATGGAAATTTCAATTTGTTTGTTGGAAGTCAAATTTCTTTGTTAAGGATTCATGTTTTCGGTTGAAAAAATCATCACCCGAATAATTGAAAATTTGACTATTTTGCTTAAAATTTATTTATCTTCTCAATAATGCGTCTAATTCGATAAAAGTTCAATTATTTTGTTGAAATATTAACAGTTTCCAAAAACATTCGTATTTTCAGTTGAAAATACGTTCCTTTCGATTTAGAATCCAACTGCCCCCTGAACAAATCGTCGTTTTTCGCTTCAAAATTCTACTATTTGGTTGTAAATGCAACCGTTTGTTACAAAAGGTGCTGTACTCAAATTACGTAACAGAACTATGGGGGGAGGGGCGTCAAAAGAATCAGTTACTCTTTGTTACAGAACGAGG
>WSXT02106211.1:0-11309 GCA_011762715.2 Neuroterus valhalla
CGCTGATACTTGCGAGTGAAGCGAGCTGCGCGCGAAGCGCGCGATGAGAATGTGCCCGCGAAGCGGGCAGATTTTTTTTTTTACTTTTGGCCAGCTTTTCCGATTTCTGGACCACTGTGCGCCGACTAATATGAGGGCAGGTGTCTCTTGTAATTGTAAAACTGGTGTATCTTGCAGTTAAACTGCGAAGAACCGATAAATGGCCTGGAAACACTCTAAACTTCGAACATATCGAGTCGGAAAATATACCACTAGAATCTAATTACAAATTAGGAAAATGTCATATTTTGTAATTGAGACTCTTTTTTGGGACATTAGAGACCCCGCTATGAAGGCTCGGAAGCGAGCTCGAGAGCATCCCTCGTCAGACATTTCGGGCGCGAGAGGAGAATTGGGTAGTAGGGGGTACGAGCGTTGCCGACGTTCCTCTGCAGGGATAATTGCACAGTGGGCTAGATTTCGAAAAAAGTGGATATTTTTATTGACAAGTACTTGACATGAATTTGTTTATAAAGTTTATCGCCCACTACTGCCCGGGATACTGTGATGTTTTTTGTGAGCCATATACCATATGGAATCGGAAAATTGTGGATTCGCTTGCCGAAATTTGCCTATTCGTTTGTAGCACAACACATAGTACGTATGTGTGAGCTCTTTGTCGAGCCTATTGAATTGAAGGGTCCGGTGCACGCCCGGGCAGGCGTTAGCTTTCACGAATATTTTGTCACCAGTTCTAACTCATTGTCATGTCACATAAGGTGTTTACTTGAAGAGTGTTGTGTGCAATTTAATATACGGGGTGTCTCAAGTAAGTCAGAAGTCCTGAAAACCATGGATCTCCCATGAAATTCTAAGACGATTTGAACTTTGTCATTTTCTACAAAACTCAAAATCGAGAAGATATCTCAATTAAAAGTTAAACCAATCAACGCCCTCCCTCGATTACTGGATATATAAACGACGGTCTGAAATTGAAAAAGAATGGCAAAGTGTGTTCTCTTTCAAATATCTCTTTCAAATATCTTGGAATTGTACGGAAAATTCAATGTCAGTAGTAATAAACATTTTTGCACGGGGTATTATAGTAAGAAAAAGTTTTTGATAAAACACAACACATGAATAGAAATTTTGCTCGAAAAAATTCGAGAAAATCGACAAAGCCAAGATGTATTCAACAGACTACTTGTTACTTCCGACCCCTATATTTCAAGCATGGGCCGGAAATGCCCCATAAAGAGTAAAAGTTTGTGCACCGAGGCATTGAAGCTGTTGTGTGGCTGCGATCCCAAAAAGAGCAAAGCGATATGAAAAACCCTTACATACTAATTTTCAAAGTAACCGACGGCAGTAGCTGCGTGGTAATTCTAGAATTGGGCGGGATGTCGAAGGTCAAGCATGAACGGGCGCGGTTAGCGCTCGGGTGGGTGACTCTTCGGGATTCTTGCTAAGTCGTGTTGACGTGAGGGGTTTCAGAGATTAAAAATCCCACAGAATTGAGTTCGTCAGGCATTGCTTCGGAGGCTTATTATGAGAGTTGAGGTTATTGGGGATTTCAGGAAGGGATTTGAGTTGAGGGATTCAATGTCTGACGATCTCCTGTGGGAGGAGGGAATATAGATATGTAAGAACCCGAAAAAGGTATACATGGAGTGGAAAATCTAATCTAATCTTCTAATTTCCAAAAATTTTTTGAAGAAATTACATTTTTGTCCACTTTTTGCCAAATTCAGCCCACTGTGAATCGGCATGCATACCTTGACCGTGCAACGGTCCACAGTGGTATTCCTCGTCTTACACTCTTACAGCAGAGTAGCATATAATCTTACCCTGATACAAATTTCGTAACATTGGCGTAGACGTAAGTGGAACCAAATGGAATTATGGTGAGGTAGGATTCGGGTAAATATGACATTCAGATATTAAAAAATAAGAAGCTTACTTCTCAAGCCTAATTTGATATCCTACCGAGTGTCCAATTTTTTCAGCTCTTTCTGTGGCAACTCTTTCAGCAACAGATATTGCAGATATTCTTCTCGGTTGGGTACAAACAATTTTTGTAATACTACCATTCCTCTGTTCGAGTTGATTATCAAGTATAAATTGAGGTACTTGTGTTGTTTTTCCACAACCTTTATGTCATGAAGAAAACACGTTAATTTCCGTAATAATTGGTACAATATATCAAGTTTTTTTATAATGCAATGATACACTGAGCTTCTAAAGTCTGCTTGGAAAGTGAATTCACATTCGTCTCGATACTCCACAATTCATTGAGGAAGAGCCATAAATAGGATCTTGAACTCGAGGATTATACTTTCATGCAAAAAAACGGACAAAGAGAACTTGAAAAAAAAGTATTTTCCGAATATTTCCGTAAAAAATCATTTTTTGCAACACATGTCCCGAAAGTACGCCTTTCGATGCCCGTATTCTGTGTGCAAAAGGAGGCTTTTCTTCAAGAAACCTTATTCTTTAGCTGCGCATGCGCACTTCGAGAAAGAAAAAAATCGATAAGCATGCGTACTTCGATTAGAAAAAATGATTTTATATCGCTAGGCATGCGCACGCTGAGTAAGAAAATTTTTTCTGTCGATGAGGACGTGCACTATCATTCACTCGACTAACTTGCATTTCGACCTGAAAACATCAAACCTGCTACTCTGCTAATCGTGTCAAAGATAATAATCTTTGATCAGGTATGATAAAATGACGCGCCGCCTAGCTGTCGAAAATTGAATGAGGTCTATTATAGATAAAGTAGATTCGATATAGGCTCCGCCCTAGAACCCCACCGATGCTATCCAGTGGCAAAGATATTATACTGATAGATGCGGTATATATAGCTGAGTGCGTTGAAATCGGCATTAGTGTGATATGACGAATGTAGATGGCACTGTCCATGAAACAAAAATATTCTTCCCTCCCTGCCCCCTCAGCATCAATCAGCTGAAATTCCTCAACTGTCAGGATCTTTGGCAAGGAAGAGCGCTGCTACTAAAATTCTATTATTTCCGTAAGAGGGTCCAACATTGGAAGCGGGCGTCGGTAACAGCTTGACCCGTCCAACAGCTTAGGGGCCATCCATAAATCATGTGAGGGTTATTTTTATGATTGCCCCCCCCCCCCCGCCATTATAAGGCTTTTTCTATAGTAAGTATATATACACCTAACACAGGCGTAAGATTTCCCTCCCCCCTCCCCCTTAAACGTCTTACGTAATTTATGGATGGCCTCTGATTGGCAGCTGAGGGGTATCGTAGCTGCCCATTGAAAGGGGAAGGGAACCCAGGTATCCGAGGTGGAAAAGATGACTGCCCGCAGTGAGGCAGTGGAAGCTTCTCACCAGGCAACTAAATCCCTCACAGTTGTTTCAGCTTTAGATGTTTCTTGATCATTCACGTCCTTTATTTTGCTTATGCGCTACCGGCTACTCTGACTATTCCGAAACCCTGTTCATTACTACCTTACCACGAGATTCGTAGATTGTACCCAATTTCACTGTACAACAAAATACGACCTGTATGTCCATGAAATCATGAAATGGAAGGTATCATTTCCAAAGCAGTTTTTCATGCTACATTTGATTCCGAACTGTATTTCTTCCTACACGTCAGGTTTTTTTCAGAAAAATACTTTACCGAGCAAAATATTACCTCTTGTTATTTGGAATTCCACCATTTTGGGCGTTTGAATACAAAAATATTTGACTATCAAGAAAACTGCAAATCTATTGGCTTTCTACATAAATTACCCTTACCAAAATTATTTATTCAGGCTTCAAGTTCAAAATCTTGAAATCACACAATATTGTGCTAATTCAAATTTAAAACTATAAAATGTTAATATCATATTAAAATTAGTTATTTAAACAAGCGTTGCTTGAAAAAATCTTCAACTATAGAATATAATTATTTTCAACCGATAGAATCAAAATCATGCAACTACCATAATATTAAAAATTATTATGACTTTCTCTATGAGAAACTAATAAGGTTGGAGACTCGATTCATGCTCGAAATGAACGAACCGTAACAGTAATTGTTATGTATCTAAACGATTTTATTATTCTTTACCAAACTTCTTTATCAAACTTTATTAGGAATCAAAGTAGTCGAGGGCAATTTCAATGATTTTGAATCATAAAAATGTGTAGAACTAATTATCTGGAGAAGAAGATGAGAGAACCTAAGTAAATCAGTGAATATTAGTTTTCAAATAATAATTCCATTTCGTACTACAAATTCGCATATTTGGAACAGGTTCAGGAGAATTTCATGTATTATCACTTAAACATCATTTTCATTTACAATTAGTTTCTCAATTTTAATGATTAAGAGTAATTCAGCTTTCAATTCCTAAGCATGCATAAAAAGAAAGAAAATATACAATTTTTCAACGTTGAACCTAAAATCTTAGAATTTCCAACGTCAATTTTTATTATCCTAAAGTCAATATAAAAATATTTGATTTCGACATTTTTCAATTCAAACTTATTCTATTCCGAATTAAGAGGATGAATTCTTATCTAAAAATGAAGAAAGTTAAATTTCTTTTCATATGAAATTGTCCTTTTTCAAACTTTGGATTGGAAATTGTTCAGTTTCGATCATTTTATCAGATTTTCAGTTTCTCTAATTTTTGAAGTTTTTCATTTTAAAATATTTAAATTTCAACGTTCATTTCGGAAATTTAAATCTGAGTACATGAAATATTAATATTTCAATATGAAATTAATCAACTTTCGAATCGTTCAAGTATGCAATTCAAAATTTGAAATATGCATTTTCAAACTTCAAATACGAAATTATACGATCATGAATGATTTCGAATAAAGGTTTTTTCGAACTTTCATAATTCAGTGGTCGACTCAGTAAAGTTTATCTTTGACCGATATCAATTCGAAGTTATTGAATTTCAAATTGAAAGACTTTGAATGCTTCCTGTATCATTTTTAAAGTTTAAACCGAAAATTCTATGATTTCAAACATTTAATAAATTCTGAATTATTCTAATTTTATGAGAGCCTTTCATTTAAGAATGTCTCATTTCAGGCACTTCCATTTGCAATAACTGTCCTATCATCTCAACTTTATTCTAAAATTATTCAATTGTGAACGTTTTTCATTCGAGAATTATTCCTATTTAAATTGTTTCAATTTGGAATTGTTATTTTCTACCAATCTTAATCTGGAATTATTGAATAATGGAAGATCCTAATTTGGAATTATTTAAAACTTCATTATTCCATGCCTTATCCAAAATATTTAGAATCTGACAATTTTTTAGTCCAATCCCTTCTTTGAAGGTTTTTAGCTGAACAAGGTTCTTTTCTGAACACTTTACAAATTTGGAATAATTGGAACCTACTCCATTTGAAAGTTTTCTTTCTACAATTTTAATCTTAAATTATCCGATTCTGAACGCTGTGAGTCAAAAATTAAATAATTTGAATTCCTATTATCTTGAAATTAAACTCTCTTCAAAAATGTCAGCTACTTCTTTCTCAAAAAATCATTACATATTTTGAGAAATAGACATTCATTTTGTGTATTAATAAAGGAGTTAAAGACTCACCTTTTCATTTTTGAACCCTTCCTAATGTGGAGCCCTATAATTTTAACATCTTACTAAAAATTATTCATCATTCAATCTAAGAATGAGTCCAACTTAAAGGATTCCTATTTTGAAATTATTTTTCCCAATTTAAAATAAAATTCAATGTCTATTAGAAAAACAAATGTTTACTCCATTAAAAAATTAGCATCAAGATTAATTCACATTGAAAAACTTGCTATAATTTATTATCGTCAGGCCTAACGAGAGGGAGGGGGGTCGGAGACTTTCTCCCCCGGGCCCGGAGTTCTTAGAGGGTCCCGGACTCACAATTATACGTATTATCATGAATCAAAAAAAATTGAAGGGGGCCCGCATCCGAGATTTCACCCGGGGCCCGAATATTCTCTCCACGGCCCTAAATATCGTTATTACTTGATATATTATAACTAATTTTGGGGTTGCACACTAAAAAAAAAGGATTAAAATAAAAAACATGTTGTAGTTTTATATTAATTTGGCATTTTGTAAAACGTAAAGATATCCTTGGTGCTACTATACCGATTTTTGAGAAAACAGCGAGGAACTGTTTTTACCCTCCGAATTACGATTTTACCTGCTTCGGAAGGGAATACCAATAAATACGAGGAGGGCAGCAATTATGTACAGCGTAAAAGTACTTGAAGATATATGTCATCTCCTCTCTCTGCCGACATTGACCGCATCAATTACATAGTATAATAGCTTTGCCAGTGCATAAGTCAGCCATATTTTAACTATAAATGCCTGATGAAAAAGCACTACGGTAGGATATTACTACTTGTGGATTCAATTAATTTTGAATAATATTCTCTTTCCTCTTCAAAAAAATATTTCATTGTTTCGTATTATGCATTTTCACGAACAATATGACCCGATCGATTAGTTGGATAGCTTTAGAGACACCAATAATACCAAGTTCATGATACGCAATTCAACTCTCAATTTTTATAACGAATGATTCCTCACCATAACAGTATTTGGGGAATGATTTTTGATGTTAAAACACGATATAATGGAATAATAAAAAAGATCGTTTTTCTTCATCAATTTTATTACTTCATTAGATGGTGTGTGGATTATAAAAACTAATATCCGTATGCACTTATTTTGAGTAATCATTAGTCCTATTCACTTTGAAGCTGTAATTGGATTACGTAACAGCTCTAGGGGGAAAACGAGGTCAAAATATTTTGTTGAAATTTGTTACGGTCGGGGAAGGGTGTGTAATTCATCTTTGTCATTTTTTAAAATTCGGAAAAGAAACACACAGTTTGCGAAACTTGTACATTGTGAAATATAGGAGTTGAATTGAGTTTTGCCCGCCATAAAAACTGTTAAGCGAACATTAAGCAATATATAATACTTAACCTAGAAAATCGAAAGCGTGTGTTATAACTCAAAACTTGCACTGCTTTGAAGTCTCAGACATTTTCATTTCAGGCACCTTATCACGGCATGCAGGGCTCTATAGATGCATATTAATCACTCATAGCTACTCGTGAGCCTAAATTAAGAGAATGATCAATTGAACCGAACTTTGTGTGGGGTGATGTTTGAAGACGATTCGTTACGATCTACGACTGATGAGAAGGACTGGAGCAGGTCTCAAGCAAAGCAATCCAAGGTTTGATTGATAAGTATGAGGAAGCAGGACATCCAGAGGCTCGATGAAACGGAGGCTGTGCCGAAAAATATAGTCTAGTTGCGCGACACATAGAAATATATTTAGGCCGATAAGAGATGGACTCGATGATGCGCAAAGTGTGCTAGTAAAGCTAACCATGAGAAAGAGAGTAGGCGCCTGATAGGGGTATCCCACGACTGTTTCGTATGTGACACTGACACGTCTGCGCGAAAAATGAGGGAGATAAAACACGGACTACAGGATCAAAGGAGACTCGCAAACCCGTTTACCTCAAGAAGCCGTAAAGCCTTCGATGTTAATATCAAGGGTTCCAAACAACCTTAGCACAGTGACGTCCTCGTCAAAGGGGGCTGACAAGCAGGGGGTAAGACAGAAAAAACTTTAGCCATCAGGAAGGCCGTTTGGACTACGAAGATCGTGCATAACACATCAAGGTGACGATCCTCGACCTTCACCCATCAACACAGGAACTTAAAGTCAGGTGAGCCGTAAAGGAACACTTCGTGGAGTCCCAGTCTGACGAGTGTAAGGTCAGCATGATGAAACAAGTTTTCAGGGAAGGCTTTTGTAAACCTTTAGTTATCATCATTCTTAATTCATCAGCACTCCAGTCATCTACCGGTCATCGGACCGAGGAGTTTAACGCGAGACTATTCTGGTCAGGACACTTCAGGGTGGATAGGGTGTTCTGCAGTTAGAAAGAAGGTGAAGGCTGTGAGGTGCTACCGGTACCAAACCTCAAGAACTCACATCGAGAGTCCAGCTGCATCAGAAGAAGAACACCTCGACGAAGGAAAGGATGTTGTATTGGTCATAAGTGAAAATGACTAATTCTGCTACATTGAAGTCCTATTTAGAAAAGCTATAAATCCAACTAGCCCCTTTTGACAAATATCTTTGTGATGTTTTGGCGAAATCATGCAGGTTCAAGCGTTTATGTGACGACGCGTCTTGAGGTTCATTCTCTCATTTTGTTCATTTTTAGGGTTTCGTAGCCCCGGGCAGAAAGAGCTTAGGTATGGTATCCATTCGTCATACTTTTTGTCAGGAAGGGAGGACTGGATTAGGGAAGTATGGAGCTGACAAAGTAAGAAGCAATTAGCAGATGGAAGTAAAGTGAGGGGTGGTGGAGATAAGATGAGGGGAATAGTTTGGTCTGCAAGTGTGAAGTGGGGATTATAAGTGAGGGATAGAAAGAAGGGGCGGGTGGAAAAGTGAGAGGGAGGGGAGAAGTAAAAAAATATTAGATACATTATCAAATAGGCATCGGAACCAGTTTCCGTCGGTGCATGTCGCCTACTTTCTCTTATTTTTCTTACCTCGTTCCGAAGGCCCCTGATGTATAATACGTGTTTATATATTGTATATACGCACCTGTTTCACCACTTATAACTATAACTTGATGATTTTTCACTAGATTCAAAATTTCTCCTCGTTTATTATAGGCTGGTAGCTTGGCCCGAAAATTTAACATACTCATATATTGCTCTGAAGTCACCATTTTTGAATGCTCTTGTAGTAATTTTTCATCTAATGTTTCGTTTCTTCTCAATTTCGACTTGGTGAGTATGGACTGTACCAAATTTTGGTGTATGTTGCCAGTTATATTTTTCAAAAACTTTTGTTTAAATTGGGAATCAGTAATATAAGTGTAAGTATTTTCAAATCTCTGATCTGAGAATGAAGAGTTTGCTCCAAACTTCATTGGTCTGGTGTGAGCACTTGAGTGGAAATCAATTAGAGATCTAATTTGTCTTTCTATAACACTATTCAATTTAACAGTATTTGTAGTAACTTCATTTTTACGACTTTTACCCTTAGTCTTATCTCTATAGTAGAGACCAATCTCTTTTCCCTTCAACCAAGGGGGATGACCACCACCACGTCCTCTACCCCGAGATGTTCCGCAACGGAATTTCTCATTTGACATTCTGAAATTCAGTTAAGAGTGTTACACGGCTAGCGCTAATCAAGTTCACCCCAAAAATGCTTGCACATTCATTTTCAATTTTGCAAGTGATTAAGGGATGTCCCTGGCTATTTTGAGCCAAAAAAAAATTGAATACTTTTTTTAAGAAACCGATTCTATTTTTAACAATAAAAAATCTCATTTTTCTCTAAAACGACGAAAAATTTTACTTGGAATGAAATGTCGTTTAGTCTAACAAACCCAACATTTTGTTTGTAAATACGTTTCATTTTGCTTTAATAACAATGTAAAGAACATGTTCTATTAGATTATCAAGGTTCCTTAGTTTCAGAGAGAAAAAAGATTTGTTTCCAAGATTTTGTAGCCCCGGACAGAAACCCTTATGATTTTATCGTGTGTTCATCGCTCGTGTAAAAGAGGAGAACTTGGGGTTGATAAGAACTAAGGGGAAATAAGGGGTACGCGAGTGAGGGTATGTGAAGTGGAGGGAGTAAAGAGGAATGAGGGGGGCGAAGGTCAAGTGATGATATTTGAACGACTTTATAGGCTACGAAACTTTTTTTGTAGACGTTTGTTGCCTTCCTTCTCTAATTTGTATGTTAGTGTACATACGACCGAACACTCTATACGGCAAATTTTTACCTCTAAAATTAAAGAAACATTGCTGTTACGAATCTAAAATCTCATTTTTCTCGGGAAAGACACAAAATGTGAGCCGCAGTTCATTATTCACTGAAAATCCACTTCCTGAAAATTTTAACCAATGTTTAACCCTTAACCAATGTTATATGGTGTATCTTTCCAATTTTCTCATGAAAAATAAAAAGAGTCCACTTTAAAATTTATATTCAAGTAACTAAATTCTATTTAAAAAGTCTTAAATCTGTTGAGATCCACCGAGAACTTTTGGTAAAATTTTCAATCTTTCGAAACTCCCTAAAACCTTCAAAATCACTTGGTATTCGTAGGAATGCCTTGAAATATTATTTTTTTTTTAAATCTTATAAATTCCTTGAACTCAGTAAAATCCATGGAATTCATGAGAATTCCCGAAAGTCCCTGGAAATTTAATTTAATTTATTTTCCAAGGTTCTCCATAAATCTATTGGAATTGAAAAAAATTGAATTACCATGAACTAGAAACCCTACGAAATTCTAAATCTTTTTTAATTCCTTAGAATTTTGTTTTAATACTCTCCAAGTAACAGAAAAAAGTTTAGTGGTAAATCAACATTTTTTAATTCACCCGAATCTTGCCCGAATCAAAGTAATAACGGCAAAAATGAATAAAAAGTGCTTGACTCAAAACTCGAACCGACAATCCCAAGTGTGTGAGTTCAGAAGGCCACCTCTAATCTTCAGTTGAATATCGTGAAATCCTAAGTAATCCCACGAAAAATACACCGTAAAATATTTTGAACTCTATAATATCTTTCAAACCTTCTTTGAAAATAATGAAATCTTTGAAAAATCACAAACTCAGATAAAGCATTAAGAGCTCTTCATATCTTCTAAAATACTTTAAAAGCTCAAAACATGGTGATATCTGTGAATTTATATTCCGCAAAACATTTTGAAGTCTCTAGCATCTGTGAGGATTCCTTCAAACCTGATGAAAAATGGATTTACAAGCACTGTTGGGTTGAACTTGATCCAGCCATGACAGCTGTTTAGGCTTGTTTTAAGGTTATAGTTATGAGAACGTTTTGCATTAAAAAATTGTATATTAATATAAAATCGCTTATGGGTATAGAGCGAGTAAACCATAAAAACATGGATTTGGTGTAATGTAAGAACTAAGAACATTGTACATTATCATATAATCACCAAAACAACTATGAATCTTATTTGAATAACTTTTCTGCATTACTTTGTTCACTTTTGTCTGTACTGTATTATGTTCGAATATATCCTAAAAATATATACCTTTGTACAGTAATACATGAACTTCAAATACTTTAATAATTGCCAATGTGAGTTGCAGTCACTTGTCACCACTGTTATCTTATTAAGGCTTTTCACTTTTCAAACGACACCATGGACATAATATTTAGGAGGGAGCACCAGGCTGGGTCGACTCCCATGGGCGCATGTGATCGCGTATACTTTCTTAGTTATCGACCTCCTGTTAGGTGGCTC
>WSXT02106222.1:0-11309 GCA_011762715.2 Neuroterus valhalla
TATATGTATATTTAGAGGTGGCGCAAGCCCCATGAAGTTCAACACGTATTTCCCAAGAGAAAAAAAGACGTATTTGTAAATTATTCATAAATTCATAAATCACAATTAGTCACAGAATGCGAATAAAATATTACTTTTCAAATATCACCCCCATGAGTCTGTTTTTAGGGTCCCAAAAAACCCATAAGTGAAAAAATGGGTTTTTCGAGTTTTTGTCGCTAATTATGATTTTTTTGCGTCTTTTTAACGCAGATTGTTTCGAATACATTGAACACTACTTTATACTAAAAATTAGATGTTGATTTAAATTGCTTAAACAATTCATTATTGTTTTTAACAACTTCTCTTGGAAAAGGGTTAGAAAGTCAAGGCTTTTTCTGAATTTTTCAACTTATTTTCAACGTTTCAGCTCAAGCGAGGTCATAATCAATTACAGTTAACAAAAATAATTGTTTAAACAATTTTTCAATAACTATTGCAATATTCTCTTATAATAATGTTACAAAGTAGCGTAAAATATTTATAGCTATCTCCTTCTAGATTAATACTACATAGTTGCGGTTTGTTCCTGAAATTTTTAACTTTTTATCACTTTTCAATTAGATTGAAGTAATAATTAATTCATGTAATAAATAATTTTTTAAACTTTTTATCATCATGGCTAATAATACTTTCTTTGCTTAATGATAGAATTTGCAGTTATTTCTGAAATTTTTAACTTTTTGCCCACTTTTCATTTGAAGTGAGTTAATATTTGATTTACTTTAACAAAAATAATTGTTCAAACAAATTATTATTGTTTATGGCTATCTTCTCTTCAACTATGCTTTACCTTTTTAGTTGTGAACAAATAATAAACAAACATTAGAGAGAATCATATTTAAAATAGTATTGTATTGTTTTAGGTAAATTATTATTGTTCTTTTCCCAATGTTAAAAGAAATTAATTCATACAAAGAAGCTGAATTCATTCAGTGCAATTTAAATGTCGAATTTTCTACTAAAATTATGAATCTTCAACGCAAAAATTGGATTTTCAAGAAAGGAGTTTAACTTTCAACAAAAGAGTTGAATTTTCGACCTAAAAATATAAATTTTTAATCCAAAATATAATGGTTGATATTTAAAAAAAAATTTATTTTAAATGAAAAAGAATCTTATTTAATCAATAATCAAATCAATTCAATTTAATTCAATTTGATTGGATTTCATTCGAATTTCATCCAGTGCAAAGTTAAACATATCAGAAAAAACCACAACTTTCTAGCATTTATCTAAGAGAAAATGGTTATAAACAATAATAAATTTTTAAAATAAGCATGTTTGTTAACACGAATTAATTATTACCTCACTGAGTGAAAAGTGGACGAAAGGCGTAAGACTTAAAAAAACCGCAACTTTTTAGCACTTATCTAAGAGGAGAAAGCCATAAACAATAATTGTTTGTTTAAGCAATTATTTTTGTTAAATCAAATTAAATATTAACTCATTTCAAGTGAAAAATGGGCAAAAGGTTAAAAATTTCAGAAAAAAACCTCAAGTTTCTATCATTATGCAAAGAAAATATTATGAGCGACGATAATAAATTGTTTAAACAATTATTTTTGTTAACTGTAATTGATTATTACCTCGCTTCAACTGAAACGCTGAAAATAAGTTAATAAATTTTCAAAAAAACTTGATTTCTAACCCCTTTCTAAGAGAAAGTTGCTGAAAACAATAAAAAATTGTTTAAACAATTCAAATAAACATCTAATCATTAGTATAAAGTAGTATTTAATGTATTTGAAACAATCTGCGTTGAAAATACCACAAAAAATCATAATTAGCCCCAAAAACTCGAAAAACCCATTTTTTCATTTATGGGGGTTCTTTGGGACCCTATAAAACAGACTTATGGGGATGATATTTGAAAAGTAATATTTTATTCACATTCTGTGACTAATTTTAAAAAGAAATGGTGAATTTCGAACTCGATTCACGTAATATTGAGAATTCTGAATAAAATTTACAAAAACGTCTTTTTTCTCATGGGAAATACGTGTTAAACTTCATGGAGTTTGCGCCACCTCCAAATATTTTTTTTTTTTAAATAAAAATGCATTTATTTTTTTGTGGCCTCGAACAAATTTTCGGGCGTTTTGCATGAGAATTTGAAAAAAATTTTTTTGGACTACCCTAGTGGTTAAGTTTTGTAGTGAAAAATATGATATTAATGTACACTTGTTAATTGTATAAATTGGAATAGTATAAACTATTTTTTCATATTATCTGAATTAATTATTTCTTCAAACATTAGTTTAGATTGAAAAAGTAATATGCATATTCAGTTGAATATTCTCAGATCACGTGGATTGCAAGATTCATAAAATAGTCGCATTGCTGTATCATGAACCAATTGTTTGTTGAATCGATACAATTTTTCTTTCAATATGCAAAAACACGACAGACACACATTTTCATGAGCTCCAAAGATTTGCTTTCATCATGACAATTGACGAGATGACGACCCATTCAAATCAAAGTAGCTACCTTTTATCAGAGAATAAATTTTCTAGAATTTTGATACATTAGCTGTTTTTTGTACCATTGAGCCGTAATCCCTTGCGAGGTAAGCGTCACTCATAGAGTCATAAGTGGTTGAGCTAAATACACAGGAGGACACAGTTTCCCGCCAACATGCCAACAGCACGCGGTATTCACATACGGGCACCCATCCCAGTACTAACCGAGACCAACTCTGCTTAACTTCAGTGATCAGACGATAACTGGTTTTTCGAGCGTGCCTGTTTTATTATAATGTGAATTTAGTTTGGAGGAGCACTGAAGGAAACTCTACATTCTATTTTTTAAACATTCTAATGATCGATCTTTCCCATTTAAAAAATGAAATTTGATATCGGATTTTTGGGAAAAAATGCTTTCGATTTGTACACTTATTCTACTTATGTTATAAAAATGAGAAAGATTTGTAAAATATGAAGAGATTGAAATACCCACACTTAATCTTCAATTTTCTATTTGATTTGTAATACGAATTATATAAATTATAATGCATCCCATTTCCATAAAAAGCCGCATCGAATTTTTGCTAAAGTATCGATAATGGCATTTAATATGTATTAGAGGCGTCACGCGACTCCAATTATTTTCATCGGGCTTACCTGAATATAAATTTTTTTGTGCAATATTTATAGTTCCCAGTAATATAAAAAAGGATTCCTCAAAAGAATTCACTCTCGAAAAAGAAAACAATGTCGTCAATAAATAATAAAATTTCAGTTATATTGGGAGTCTCACCCTATTAGTTTGAAGGAAATGCGAATTTCTGTTCAAAACGATTGTTGCAAAGTAAATTTAAAAAAAAAACAATTATTTTCTAAAAAAAAGGGAACCCAAGTTTTCGAATGGTCACGACTCGCGAGAATTATTTGAACTTCCAGTTTTGTTTGTGAGAACGTGGAAGCGAGGTGAGGGTGCTAATCGCGTATCAGAAGGGCGCGCCGTGCGAAAACTGTCTCGTTTCAAGACCAAGCGAAGTATTTGCACAGGAGACGAGCGCCCACGGACAGATATACAGACTCACATTGGCGTAGGACGGGCGGTCGAGCGCAGGCGCCGCTCGATAAACCCCCCCGCACTCCCGGATGCCCCTGGTCAAGTTCCTGGCCACAGAAAACATAAATCTGGTGTACTAGGGCAACTGGGGTAACAATCGCATTGGAATTACAGTTCCCTGGACCGCTTCGCGCTTTGGTTTTTATGCCAATATATCCCCTTTTTATACTTACTTTAATAAAGTAAGACAATATGAAACTAATAAACTGTAATTTAAATAAATAAATGTGTTCATTATAGATAGGGAAATCTAATAGTTACGAAATAATGATTTTGAAAATTGTGCCCCCTCTCCATCCCCCCATTATCATAACAATTAGTAATATCTTTCTGAACCCCCATCCCTTTCTTACGGGAGATTTTATACTTGCAATCAATGTATCAACAATATATCAATTATTTTAACTTATAAAAAGATTTCAAGGGATTTCAGAGAGTTTGAAAAGTTTTCAGTGATGTGAAAGGATTCCAAGAGCTTACAAGAGATTCTAAGGTATTTCAAGGGACTACAAAGTATTTCAAAGAATTACACTTTTTTAAGAATTTAACAAGGATTCCGAAGCTTTTTAGGGATTTCATCAGATTCTCCGCAGATAACAGAGGATTTTGGGGAATTTCAAGGGCTTTCATGGGATTTCGAAATATGTAAGAGGAATTTATTGAATTTCCAAGTCTAGGGGGGGTTTCATGCGATTATATAGGATGAAAAGGTATTTCAACTGACTTAAAGAGGTTTTAGGCAATTTGGATGATTTCACGCGATTTCGAAGGATTTATGAGATTTCTAGTCATTTAGAGGGAGTTCAATATATTCTGAAGCAGTACGAAGTATTCAAAAGAATTACAAAATTTTTGAGTAATTTAACGAGATTTCCAAGATTTTTTAGGAATTTCGTCAGATTTCAAGGAATCACGAGAGGTTTCGCAGATCTTTTCCTGGGATTCCACAAGATTTTTAGGGACTTAGAGGAGGTTTATCAGGTTTTGAGAGATTTCTTGATATTTTAAAAAGAGTCACGGGATCTCGAATGTTTCTGAAGGACTTCGATACCGAATATTTTCACGAATTTTGAATGATGCCAGGGGATTTTAATTGTATGTCGAAGACTTCAAGGGGTTTTAAGTAATTTAATAAGATTTAAAAACGTTCCACGAGATTTAAAAAGATTTGCATCGATGTCGAAGAATACTGAGGAGTTTCAAAATATTTGGAGCGGTTTCGGTGATTTCAAGAGAATTTGAGGACTTTGAGATATTTTAGAAAAATCAACGGAGTTTTAAAGAGTTCCCCCATATTTCAAATGACTGAAAGTGATTCCTGAAAATTAAAACAGATTTAAAAATCTTTCAAAAGACTTTAAGGGATTCAGAATAATAACCAAATATTCTAAAGATTTCAATGAATTTCGAAGAGTTATCAAAGATTACAAAGAATTCTTGTTATAATTCGAAATACTTCACAGGTTTTCCATGGGTTTTACAGAGTTATGGAGGATTTTCATAGGATTTCGAAAATTCTAAGAATTTTGAAAGATTTTGCATTGCAAAGAGAATCTGAATTTTTTCCAAGGATTTACTAAGATTTCTACAGACCTCGGAGAGTTTTAGCAGATTTCAAAAGATGCTGAAGGATTTCGACGGAATTTCAGGAATTCAGAGGACAAAATTCTGCGGACCATCAAAGATTCAAAAAGATTCCTAAATATTTCAGAATAAGTCACGGAGCTTCAGAGGCTTCTGAAAGATTTCAAGAGATACCGAAATATTTTTAGGAATTCTGGATGATCAGGGGTTTTTTAATTGGACTTTGAAGGGTTAAAGGAGTTTCGAGGATTTTTATAAGATTTCCAAATATTTCATGCGATTTTGAAAGACTTCTAATGATTTCAAAGGATGCTAAAGGATTTAAGAGATTCGAAGCAGTTTCAGTGATCTTAAGAGATTTCAAACGATTTGAAGATATTTGTGAATTCGAAGATATACCCTAACATATTTCGAAGGATTCTGTAATATTCCAAAAAATCCACGGGATTTCAAAGGATTCCCGTATATTATAAAGGATTGAAAGTGAGCGATAAAGGAATATCAAAGATTTCAAATTGTAATGTTTCGAAATATTCAACGGCATTTACATGGATTTTAAAAAAGATATGAGGGATTTCCATAGGATTGTCAAAATTCCAAGGATTTCGAAAGTTTCTGCATAGCAGAGAGAATCTGATTTTTTTTCCAAGGATTTCCTAGGACTTTTACGGACCTCAAGGAGAGTTATCAGATTTCAAGAGATGCTACAGGCTTTCGACGGAATTTTAGGTATTCAGAGGACAAATTCTACGAACAATCAAGGATTCTAAGAGATTCTGAAATATTTCAGAATAAGTCACGGGACTTTAAGGGCTTCTGAATGATTTCAAGAGATACCGAAATATTTTAAGGAATTTTGGATAATCAGGGGTTCTTGAATTGGACTTCGAAGATTTAAAGGAGTTTCGAGGAATTTCAAAAGATTTCCGAACATTTCATGCGATTTCGAAAGATTTGCAATGAAATATTTGGAAATCTTATAAAAATCCTCGAAACTCCTTTAACCCTTCAAAGTCCAATTAAAAAACCCCTGATCATCCAGAATTCCTAAAAATATTTCGGTATCTCTTGAAATCCTTCAGAAGCCTCTGAAGTCCCGTGACTTATTCTGAAATATTTAGGAATCTCTTAGAATCCTTGATTGTCCGTAAAATTTGTCCTCTGAATACTCAAAATTCCGTCGAAAGCCTGTAGTATCTATTGAAATCTCATAACACTCCTTGAGGTCTGTAAAAATCTTAGGAAATCCTAGGGAAAAATTCAGATTCTCTCTGCAATGTAAAAACTTTCGAAATCCTTGGAATTTTTGCAATCCTAAGAAAATCTCTCATATCTTTTTTAAAATCCATGGAAATACCGTAGAATATTTCAAAATCTTACAATTTGAAATCTTTGATATTCCTTTAGCGCTCACTTTCAATCCTTCATAATATACGAGAATCCTTTGAAATTCTGTTGATTTTTCGGAATATTACATAATCCTCTGAAATATGTAACGATATACTTTGTTTTATAACGGAACTCTGAATTTAATTTGAAACTGTTTATTTCTTCTAGTATCTAATATTTCATAGTTCCGGGTACTCTTAGAAGATATAAAAAAAAACCATTGATCCCCAAAATTGATTCTCTTAAATATGGACATACACATACTTAGGTTCTTAGAATTACCACAAAAGTACATAATTTTAAAACGTCTTTTTAAAAGTGTTCAAACTACCATTCGTTTAGTTCTTTACTGACTGTATAGCTTCTTCAATTTTTTCAATGTATAAGGAACATTGTTCATTTCATATAAATCCCCGAGGCACTCAAAACCAACGCTCAATGGACTCTCTCCCTGCAGGATGTTCTCTTGATGAAGCAAATAACTACAAGTACTTCAAACTACTTCAAATTAATGCAGAAATAGAAAAAAAAAACAAATAAAGAATTTACAAATGAAAAACAATTACCAATTTGAGTCTGAAAGTCTTGACGTGAAAATTTTATTAGAGAATATTCACAATTCACAAATAATTGAACATTTGTACAAGAATACAGTTTCAAGAATAAAATTTGCAAGAGTATTAAAATTAGTCATCGATGAAAAAAATGCATTGATTATTTTTTACAGTGCAGGATTCTTTCCTTCAAGCATCATCTTTAATTTTTTCAAGGAGGTCCGTAGCATAACTAGCCATGCAAGTTATCTGTTTCAACTCCACTCTCAATAAATTATCTTAAATTAAAAACATATTCCAGTCTGGTTGCATCATGAATATTTATTAGAGTATGGAGGATATATTTGTGGAAATTTGACTCCGTTGACTCATGCAAAAATACTTCCCCGATAGGAAAATTACCAACGTGACTTATTTTCATTATTCATGATTATCGTCATTATAACAATGAAGTCGCTTTCAAATTCAATTCTTTCAAAAATTTATAATTGAATTATTGTATATGAAACGAATCTATAATCATATAGCTTTTAAAACAATATTTTTAAATAATCATTTCAAATAATTTTAGAACAAAAACTAAAACTGCTATATTTAGTTCAAAATTACGAGCTGTGTATAATTATAAATATATATCTGGCGAAACCTCAATTAAAAATTATCTATAAATATAATTTTTTCAACAGGTCACGATAATTATCATAATTATAAGCAGTTTCCGTCCTAGGTTGGAGCGTTAACCTTCATTATTATCTCGCGGCACGTGAGTCGAAGTGCTCACAAATTGAATAAGTCAATGAAGCTCTTTACGTGCGAATGCATTATCACGCGCGTAAAACCATACGTAAATCTTGCAATGGCTGTACAGCAATTGACACTTAACTCTTTCCTAATCAATCGATTATAGCCACAATTCTTCCCCTGATTCGTAATTCAAAAGTTTAAATTCAATCCGTTAATAAATATAAATATGAAACAATTTTCAGCGTATATGACAATAGGATTGTTTTCAATTTTGGAAATAATTTCTGGGAGAATCTGTCAGTTTATATTGATATTTCGACTGAATAAATCAGTTTTTACTTATAACTCAATTCAATAGTTATAGTCAATTAAACAATATGTTAGAAGCAAAAACACAATGACATTATAGACAAGGAGAGGAACTAACGGCTTAGAATTCCACAGAATTTAACAAATTGAAGGTTTTATATTTCAATTATTTGCCTATCGAACGGTTTTCGAATCAAGGTTTGCAAATTAAAAAATTTCGAATTTGAAAGACTGCAACGTTTCATGATTTTTAATTCGGATGATAGAAGATGTCCAAATTGGATGGTTTTGAACTGCAAGTCCTCGAATTTAAATTTTTCTAAAAGCGAGCACTTTCAAAATTCTATTGTATTTGACTTTTAACATTTTGAATAATCTACTTTGAATTTTGAATGCCTATTTTCTCCAAATTCCAAGCCTTGAAATTCCAATGCTTCTACAGTTTGAACATTTAAAGTTTCAAATCTTCTAAATTGCACTGAATTTGACATTCCCAAAATTTGAAAGTTGTTAATTTCATGATTCATTGAGGTCTAAAAACTCTAAAATTGTTTTTATAAAATACCGAATTTTTTTCGGATTATTATTTTTTTGTCTTCAAAAAATATCTTCATCAAAAAACAATAAAGTTACTCCATCCAAAGTCTAAGTTAGAAAAGTAAAAGATATAAAGTATTTCTTAGTCTATTTGTCCCTTGTTTAAATTTTCTAAATCATATTTTTCACTTTTTTAACAGTAAGATTTAAAAATGTGAAATTTTCTTTTCTACCGAGTTGAGTCATCCTTCGCGAATTATTATGATCGGCGCTCTCTTGTTTCCTGCAGTAGTGGAGCAGCAGCAGTCGAGTGTAAAAATGTTGCACGTGAATTATTGTTCTTTGCGTTTGGTTGTAGTCGGAAATTCCTTAACGGGTGCATAGCAGATGAGGAGCAAACCGAAGAGAATTAAAGATGTTCCGGACCACCACATCAAGGATGTTGATTCCCCAAATGCAAGGAAACCTATCAGTGCCTGCAATCATTTATATACTTTTATAGATGAGTGTCAAGTGCAACCAAGTGTGATATTACAAGTTTAAAAACAAGTTTCTGCGAAGGCTACTTCCTACAATCAACGAGTGATACTAATTAGTTAAATGGAATAAAATAATACACAACACATTCGAAATTGAAACAAAATAAACGGAAAATTATTTGAAAACAAAAGATAACAATATTTTAATCCTTATCATTGAAAAAAAAACAATCCTAAACTTACAAATCGGATAAAAAAAGACTGAGGAACTGGCAGTCTAAAAGAATATATTTACCTGCTCTTTAATTTATTATTCATGCATTTTATATTCGGAACTTCAGGTTTTGATGAATTTTTAATTCTCATTTCATATGATTGTTCACAAAAGAACTCGGTTTCATGCTCCAATTTTAATGCTGGAACAGTTTCAACACCTTATCATGAAATCCATGAGGAAAAAAATTTACATGTCAAAGGGTAAGTTTATTATATAAATTAATTTCTTTCGCTTGTTAAGTTCGTTCTCTTTTTATTGTTCTTTAAATGGCTCCCAACTATCGCTCCCTCAAAAGAAATTGTATTATATTTGATTCATCAGCTAGCCTAATTGATTCGGGACACATTGTATTTATTCAAGGAATTTTTATCAACAGTGAAGAGCTGAAAGAACATATTGCTGGTAAAATAAAAAGCTTTTCTGGATGTAAACTGGAACAAATTTTTAAGCTGTACCCACGAAGTAATTTCAAAGTTTTTTGAATCTCAATCCCTTGAAAGACACATTCTAAGAATTCCAAATATAAAGTCAAGCACCCTAAAGCTACCAAATTTCGATATTTTAAGGTTGGGATAAGCACCATTCCAAGCAGATGCAAATTCTGAATCTAAACTTTCTCTACTACTCAGTTAGGAGCTTCAGAATTCAAAAAAATAAAGTGTTGAACTTTAGATGACTTTCGATCCAGACTGCTTTAGCTTTGGAGATTTCAATAAAGGTTTTTAAATTTTGAAAGTTTGAAATTCCATCAAAATTTTATCTCCTTCATATTTGTGTATCAGTTTAAAGTCATGGTATTGAAAGTTTCTTACAGCATCATATTGAAATATTTTTGATTTCAAATGCTTTCAAATTTCAAAGTTTTTCAAAATTCAGACCCTCCGACTTTTCACGTTGTGAATTACAAACTTTGTTTAACTTAGGAGTAATAATTTGTTTCATAAAATAAGAAACTTCTCTGCATAAAGTGGAATGTCACATTTAAGTATTGGGCTAGAATAAACTATTTTTATTTTCATTCAACCTTAAAAATTTGTGAATAGCTTGATATTCACAAAAACCGTGGAAAAAAACTAAGGACAATTGGAAGAGAAGGGTATTGAGAACAGTTGACCTTCGGCCTGCAATAATGGGCCGTAAAGATTGGTCGTAAAGTTCAGAAGTGCCTAACACTTTTGCAAAGAGGCCACAGGATGTACATCTGGGAGTATAATTGAAAGTCTCAATTCAAATAAAAAACGTCAATGTAACTTTTTACAGGTAGCGCGTTCTATATTATCTTGTTCTGAAAATTATTTACAACTAAAATTCACTTTACTATTAAATTTTGACTTGATCAATCCTTATCACAAAGGTTATCTTCAAAGAAATGTAAGATCGTTTTGAGTTTCGAAAAATGAAGCCATAGCAAATGAAAATGAATAAAATTCAAATAATCAAGAAGAGAATTTTGAAACAAATGACCAAATCTTCAACCGAATATTTGAATATTCAGTTTAAAAACAGTTTATTTTCAAGCAAAAAACATGAATTTTCGACCAAAAAGGATGAATTGCGACCAAAAAAGATTGATTATCAACCGAGATGTTGATTTTCATACGAAGAAGATCAATTTCCAATCTAAGAGTTGAATTTTGAACAAATAAACAAATCTTCAACCAAAAAGTTGAATCTTCAATCAAAGAAAGTTTATTTTGAACCAATAAACTTGAATTTCCGACCGAAAAAAATAAGTTTTCAAAAAGGCTGCGTCTCGTCGTCCCGAATTTCGGGACGACTAGCAATTTCGCGCGTTCGGCTAGTCGTCCCGAATTTCGG
>WSXT02106233.1:0-11308 GCA_011762715.2 Neuroterus valhalla
AGTAAGACAGCGGAGAGCAGAGTAGAAATATAGACAGCTGTAATACACGCGGTATAGACAGCTGTCTACATTTGGTGCAACCTGTCTTCACAACGCTGGACCAGCCCCACATAGACCATCCTTGATTATTCCACCACATAATATCGTGCTACATGAAGATTTTACATCTTCTACATTATCGACTGATGTGACTTCAGCAACAGCGCAAAAAATGTATTTAGTTTCCTCAAAGATATTATTTTGGTTTCCTCCAGTAGCAAAGATTATCTTTGCCAGTAGTGTAAATCTCTTTCGAATAAAACTCAAATATTACTTATTTATACCATAAAAACTCACCATTTCTAGAGGATAATATTTTAAAACACAAAATGATTTGAAAAGAAACACCAACGTCCAAAAATGAGAAACGTAAATAAAGACTCAGCAGCGCTCCACGTGACATAACCTCAAACTACCCTTTACCCTATGAACTACTCTTTAATCTGCCATCGGAAGTGAACCGTTCACTTCCGTCGTTTCGAAATTTTATGTAAAAACAGGTCGAGCTTCATCCCCTCAAAAGTCCGTTTGCCTCTTTTTTATCTCAAAAACCACCTGAATTCCATTGATCCTTTTCTCACACATCTACTATCTACTTAACCATAATATCTTTGACTTAACCCCTAACTCTTAATCCATTCTTTCTCTTGGCGTCGCACTTCCATTGACAGGGAGTTGACGGCCATGTTAGCGGGGATGGACGGAGTACTACGGTGGGTGCGCTGATTGAGAGCCTGAGGAAAACGGAAAACGGTATCAAGTTATTTTTCTCGATTCGGAATCCTCCTCATCGTTGGACTCGACGCACCCTTTCCCTTCAGTCGGAAAATAACTGGTAAAGTGTTAATTATCAGCCGCTCCTAACTTCTCGTATGTGTTACAAACCCGGTCGGATTGTCGGATCGCACGTAAACGTAAACGACGTAAACGTAAATCGTAAAGTGGCGCAGCAGTGTGTACTCTGTGGTCGTGGACGTGGTGATCCGTGTTTCCAGTGTCAAAATTTACTATAGTCCCCACTAATTCCCAATAAATCCTAATAATTCCCGATAGTTCCGCAATTCCCTCTCCCTTTTCTTTTTTCATTCTGATTTTGACTCCCGAGAAATCGTTTTTCTGTGGAATGTAAATTTTCTCTCGGACTCGAAATTATCACTTCAAGCGAGCATCCGTCCAACTGTCATAAATACAAGTTTGGAACATACATGTACAAAGCGTAAATATTAAATGTACAAACATTCTATATAGATTGTGCGATCTATGCTCGGTGGGCCGACTAGTCGTGATAAGTGATCGTCGCGAGCACATACGGCCGGGGAGTTGTGGAATTGACAATAATCGTCTACGCTCTTCTACCTGAGGAAATCCTCCAGCCTCTCCCTCCGATCAAAGCTCAAAGTAGGTTATTATAAAGAAACGAATTCACGATCCCTGGTGATAAATCCATTTGAAAAAATTCATAAATTTGAGATAAGGTCACTTTCGGGAGAGTTTAGTGCGGGATGGTGTTTATGTGTGGGGGCGGACGCGTGCAAAACTCGGGAATGAGACAAGCTGTCACGAGCCTTTCTCGGCTCAGATAGTCTGATCACTTCCTCAGACTGCGAAGCGTTCAGTCATTCAGATTGAGTTGATTCAGTCATCAGGTGCCAAGTGTATGACTCAAGGTGTTGGAACTTTTTCACACTTTTTTCTTCTCCACCGCCCATTGTTCATGAACTCTGTTACTTTAAGTTATCAAGTGCAGACATTAATAAGCAATTTTAGAAATTTGGAGCTTGCTCAATGATGGAAACCCTTTGAATGATTTTGTTTGAAGTTTCTAATTAGTGAACTGATGACGTCTCACGGGCGGTGACAAGTTCAGGGCTGTATGAACCTGGACGCTTGATGACGTAGGGGGTGGGAATCCTGTCGTGACGATTCTTATTCTGGGGAATCTGTTTGGATCGGTGGGATTTTCCGTGAACGTTGTCCTAAAAATTAAGTCAATAGTGCTGTTGTTTAGTTTTGGAAGTTATAAGTGACTTCAGTGGGATTTTTATGCTCCTGGGAACTGGAACGCGATTTACGATTTACGACTTGAGATTTTTTGTGCACTGACAACTAACTGAATGGCTTCTTGCACTGTTTTAAGTAGTTTTTGATCTACGTCATTTATAATTTCGTCCTAGAAATTTGTGAGTGTTAGTTTTGATCTTGCGGGGGTCTGTGATTGTGGTTTGGTAATTTTGCAAACAATGGAATTTTGGAGTCGCAAAACAAAGAAGTGGAGACAATAAGTTTTGTTGAAAGGTTTTTATTGTTTTTCTGTGTGGATTTGAGTGAAGTTTAATATTCGTTTTTGCTTTTGTTTGAATTGAATTTTGAATTCATATTAGAATTAGTATATTTCCTTGACTTTTGCTCCGTAATAAATAATCTAATATTTTCTTACTTGATTAATAATAACTACTAATTCTCACAATTTTCTTGTCAAATTGATAGAGTTTATAAATCTTTAGAAAGGCTCAGTGTGAATAACTCGCCGAATCGAACAGTTTAATTAATTTATCAAACGTATATTGAGCCCAGCTTCGAATTTAAGCTTGTTGTCAAAGCTTCCCATTGTTAAAGATCGCCATTCAGGAACCTAATTGATTGAAGAAATAAAGTCATTGAGATTATCATGTTACTGATAACACGTATTCTCCAAATGTTATTGCAAAATAAAGTACAATTCATAATCTAGTAAAGTTGCTATTAAAATAACACAATTAGATTTTTTTTAAGTTCTTTTAAAAAAATGTTTTTCGGGTAAATTATCTTAACTTATTATTAAACCACGTTATAAAAATGCGAAAAATAATTCGATAATACGCACCAAGATTCAGGCTGCTACGGATAGTATTAATCTCTGCGATTAAAGTGTCGCCCTCGAACCTTAATTATTCTGTTGCGAAATCTCACTTATCAGTTTCATTTACTAATCGCGAAACGCTTCTACCCAATATCAAACACCGTGTTTTGCTTTTAGCAAGTGATCTGGAAATAATGAGATATGAATACAGAATAATTATTTTTCTTTACTCTTGAATGTAATAGTGTAAATAACTACTCTATGTTTTGCGAATTATGATTTTAATTTCATGATTTGAATGAAGGGTTTTAGTACAAATCTATTCATTCGACATTTTCGCTGAAAAGGGTTTTTTTGCATGCAAAATATTTGATAAATGTTGTGTTAGAAGGATTCTTTTTCAAATCTTATCTCAAATATAGTACGTGACAGAAATATTGACGATCCCAAACTAGATAAGTGACTCTGAACTTGTCTTCATTCATATTTTTTTTTGTAATTGCCTAACCTCATACCTTTTTTCTACCCTTGTATTAATATATGTCTCCTGCTGAAAGTTTTGAAATACAATAAAATAATAAAATTATTCTTAAAAAAAATGCCAACCCAAAATCTTGAATCTCCCTTTTTTTTAAAAACCCCACTCTTCGAAGAGTTTTTCAAAACTTATATTCCTGCCTCACGATCAGAAACGATATTTCTTGAAATTATCATCCCTAATTTAGAAAATATCCCTTCCTTCTTCTCATAGACCTTCCAGCGAAAAATGATCCTTTACGGTGCGATGCCGCCACACTAAATCTTTATTTTCCCGTAGCAGAATAATGTGTTTGGGAGAAATATTCTTCATTCTTATTTAACCTCCACCTATCTTGGGAGCATATATTTATCATTACTTTTTTCTAAAGAAGATTTTTAATCGCTATCCAAAGATGATTTACTCCAAAGTGGTCAATTTTTTCAAATTAAACTCATTTTATTCTAATCTCGAAACTCAATATCTTGAGAGTGAGTTTTTATTTTTTTATTACTTTGAAAATTTCATTTTTCACCACAATCCGCAGCAGAGTGTTCCAATTTCAGGTTTCTATAACTTTGTGATTGTCAACTTTCACGCTTCACTGCTCGGAACTTATAGGTACTTTTTTTTTATACATTTTTTTTCAATTTATTTTAGAAGCACTCAAGCTCAGGAGTGGACATTTGTTTCATTTTAAAATGTCAATTTTACAGAATGTTATTTCTTTCCCGAAGGATTCCCATTTTTTGGTCATCTTAATTATTCCTGCAACTCTTGAATGAAGATATTTATGGTTTCAATTCTCTCTATTTTTTAGGTCGCAATGGCTAGCCGGGGTACAGCCCAAAGGCCAAACGGCACACAAGGAAAAATTTGCCAGTTTAAGTTGGTTTTACTTGGTGAATCTGCCGTGGGAAAGTCTAGCCTTGTTTTGAGGTTCGTCAAGGGCCAATTCCACGAATACCAAGAAAGTACAATAGGCGGTATGTTTCACATTTTATAAATGATATATTCTTTAATTCTAAAAATGTGAGAAGAAAGTTTTTGTTTATTTTATAATTGAGTGTGTCGTCTTAACTAGAAGGCCGTCGATTGTAGATTTTATTACGATCTTTAAGAAAATTTTGAAAGACATTAAGGGCAGGATATATTCTTACTGAATTAGTTATTTAGTTTCCGCTAATTTGTGTTCACAACAAAAAGTATTTGTCGCTGAAACTTTGAGAAATGGAAAATGGACATGATTTCGCAAAGTTTCAGCTAAAAATGTATATTATCATGGACAAAAACATGCGAAAGCTGAATTTCTAATATCGTGAGTGAATGACTGCTCCTCGGTGCCTCTTTTTGACGCCAAAAAATGCACATCTTCAATTAAAGAAGAAGAAAAAAATCCGATGAAGGTCTCTGTTTACTTAAAGATTGCCTTTGAATTAGGTGCTAAAAATACCAGAAGCAGAATTAACAAAGATTTCTTGTAATTTTAAAGATTGCCTATGATTAACATTAAGACTATAAATTGAGGCATTAATGTTTGAATGAATTTACCAGAAGATATCTATTTTCCTTTAAATATTGTTAGAGAAAAATAGTTGATGAAGTTAGAAATATTTAGATCAGTACCTTACAAAAAAAAACTGGAAGTTGTCAGAACCTGCTAATGAATTTATTTCTTCTTTCACAGCTGCATTTCTTACACAAACAGTATGTTTGGACGACACGACTGTAAAATTCGAGATTTGGGATACAGCTGGGCAAGAACGTTACCACAGTCTTGCACCCATGTATTATCGTGGAGCGCAAGCAGCGATTGTGGTATATGACATAACAAATCAGGTCTGTACATTATTTATATTCCTCAAAGATACATTGCATGAATCACTGATACGTAAATGAATATATAAAGCAGAAAGTCTCTACCTGATTAGCTCAAATGTTTCGGCTCTTTTCTAATAAAGAATTTCTTTTTTTTTTTCATTTTTATTTATAGGACACATTTGTACGTGCCACAACGTGGGTAAAAGAGTTGCAACGGCAAGCAAGTCCAAGTATAGTAATTGCATTAGCAGGGAATAAAGCGGACCTTGCGAATAAGCGAGCAGTGGAATTCGACGAAGCTCAAGCTTATGCAGAAGAGAATGGACTTCTATTCATGGAAACATCGGCTAAGACGGCGATGAACGTCAACGATATTTTCCTAGCTATTGGTAAGTGGAAGAGCCTTCTTCTCAAAGCTGGCTGGATTCATTTTCTCATAAAATTTTATTTAAGTTTCGCCGAAAAGTAGTTTCTGTATCAATATCCTTACGGAAAAATGTCCTTGAATTAAAATTAATGTAAAAAAGTACACAGACTACAAAGGAACGATTTATTTTAGACCACTTATAATCTTCATGGAACTATACAGAGATAGCGGTTCGGCACAAATCAAATTTACATAGTAGGGTGGATCGAAAAACGCGTTTTTTTCTAAAAAAACAATTCTAATAGCGCGGAAAACTTGCGCATAGGCGTCATTATAAAGGGGGAAAAAAAAAATTTTTTTTTTCAAATCTTGAAATCGCGCAGAAGACCCGAAGTTACTAAAAAAAGCAAGATAGCATTAATTTTCGAAAACATACAAAAATTGCAAATCATTAAAAATGAAAAATACAACTTTTATGGGTTTTGGCACATGTTTGAAAATCATGAAATATCGTTTTTTTACGAAACAACCCGCAACTTTAGGCCTTCTGCCAAAATTCAGTTAAACAGTAATGGGTCTAATTATTTTTTGTGTGCAATAAGAACACTCTTAATAACTTTCTTTTTACTATTAAAACAGAAAAGGTTTTTATTTGGTATTTTTGTATAGTTTTGAAAATTACTGGTATTTTGACTTTTTTGGTAACTTTGGGCCTTGTGCGCGATTTCAAATTTGCAAAAAAAAATTTTTTTTCTTTTTTCTTTTATAATGACGCCTATGCGCAAGTTTTCCGCGCTATTAGAATTGTATTACAGAAAAAATGCGTTTTTCGATCCACCCTATCACACAGGAAGCATCTGTGAATTCCTCGATCCATCAAATCGCTTCAAATTCTATTGAAATCTATGAGAGTCCTTTATATTTCGTAGAAATTATTCAAAACTCCTTTGAAAATTAAATTAACAAAGGTTCTATAAAATCCCTCTGAATTGTTGAAATCCCCTAAAATTTTGAAATGCTTAGAGGTTTTATAAAAATTGATTCTCGTAAAATTCTTTTATTCCTTCAAATCCTCTGGAATCTTTAGGTATAAATGAGCATTTTTTGAAATTTTCATGATTTCTCCATTTTTCCTTTCAAAGTTGTTTAGAAATTCGTTAAAATACCTTAAACTCCATTGAACTTCTTGGAGTTTGTTATAACCCATTGAAATCAGTGGAAGCACTTGGATATAGATTGAATTTGACATATTGATTTATTCAAGTTTTCTAGAACCCTCTTGAAACTGAACTTCAAATCTCAAGAAATCCCAAAAAATTATTTTTGCAATTTTGGGAATCTTTCGAAGTACTTGAGAATATTTTAAGAATCACTTGTAAATTTAGATAATCCAAAATTCCTCCAATTCCTTCATATCCCTTCACAATCGTTGAAATCTGTAAATTTTCTTTGAACTAAAATCTAATTCATTCCCTAAGGTTCTCTAGAAATTTATCGAAATTCCTAAATATCCATTGCGTTCTTTGAAAATCATAATAATCCATAAAAAAGTAGTAAAAATTATTTGAAATAATATTGATTGAATTTAACGTATTCAAGCAAGTTATAAGAATACTTGAATCCTTAGAAATCCTTAAAATTTTTAAAATCTTTGGAGGTTCAATAACAATTTTTTCAATCTTGTGAAATTGCTTGAGATACCTTGAAACTCCTTGAAATGTTTCGAATCGCTAGGTAGGAACTCCATTGAAATAGATTTAACTCGTTCAAAATCGAGCTCAAAATCTTTGGAAATCCTACAAATTTCTTAAAATCTCCTTAAAAATTGTTTGAACATCTTGTACATTTATTGAATCAGGTAAAACAGCTCAAAATGTTGTACAGTTTTTTGTGATCCTTTGAAAAAACTGAAAGTCCATTAAAGTCCTTCTAAATATCTTTGGAATCCCTCAAAGTCTCTGAGAAAGGTTTGGAAATCTTGGAAATCCTCTGACTTCCTTCAAATGATTCGAAATCTTGAAAAATTTTCTGAAATCTGTGGAAATATTTCTAAATTTCTCAGGAACCCGTGGAAACACCTACAATTAGTGGAAATGTTTGAAAAGCCTTAAAATATCGTAGAAGTCCATTTAAATATTTTTTAATATTTGATATTTCGAAGACGAAATCACTCAAGTTTTGTGGAATACATAATTCATTTGTTGTTTTATTATTTTTTTCAACACTTCTTTCAATGTTCTGGCATTATTCATTTCTATACTGAGTTTTTCAGAAGAATCTCCACTAGACTTTCAAATTTTTGATGCAAACTTATTATTTGCAGCTAAAAAACTTCCAAAGAGCGAGCAAACAGGAAATGCAAGTACAAGTGGACAAGGGCGCCGACTAGTCGAAACAGAAGGGCAGAAAGCAACTACCAGCAATTGCTGCAAGTGATTAACCAAATCCGTACGTGCCCCACACACTATACTGGTATCTATTTTTATAGTAGTTAAATTTATGCTTCTTGAGATCGACGAAGCGAACGAATCAATTCGTGACATCTATACGTATTTTCCCTGCGAAAAATCGTAGAGGAGGCGAGGAAAATAGATCCTTGGACGAATCACGGTCGCGCATTTATACCTCTCGGAATCAATAAGTCGGCGATCATAAAGATTTTAAATACTTTTTATATTACAAAACAAACCGAAGAGTAACTTAGCAGTCGGGGGAAATAGAATTTCAAAGACCGCGGGGAATAAATCTAATTTTTAGAGGCGTATCTCGTTTCGAAACGAAAAAAAACCCTTCCGTGTAATTTGTGTATTGTATGGTGTTTGATAGACCGAGGAACGCTCATCTCGATGATGCTAATTGTTGTACAGCGTAATTGATTTCATGCAATATGATATTTAATAATATAGATTTTATAAACAGCAAGCCACTTTGCGGCTTCTCTACATACTAACGTTATAAGGAAAATTATATATTGAAAGAAAAAACGAAATTTGTTATTATATAATAATCAAGAAGAGAGGTAAAGAAGAACAATTCTCTTTGTTTCTTGTTAGTTGAATGCCGTGCTTTTGTGGCATCGAACAATGTCTAGCATGCATTAACGAATGGAATGCGCTCAGAAAAGAAAGTTATGCAATTTAGCTACTTGATCCATATATACAATATTGAAAGTGCATCGTCAGTATGTAATTAGGTGATAACTGTTTTCTCATTTTTTATCATGCAAAGTCTTTTGCATTATGTATTGCATTCCTTGTGATATTTTCGAAGCAACGTTTGCAATTGTGCATGTGCAGGTGAGTCGGCGTTTTGATCCTTGAAATTCGCTCCAAGGGTAATTTCTGAAACTTATAACATAAGAGCTTTTGTTTAAGTGTGGCGTTATAATTTTGGCACGAAATTTCAATTGCAGAGGTTTTTTTTTTTGGTGAGAAATGTGTAAAAGTATATTTTTAGTCCCTAATATACGATACTTTTGGAAACGATTATCATTTAATATAACATTTTTTACAGCTCATCAAATTTTGATGCTGATATGTACTATAGGGCTAGACTTTGTTATTTTCTTACTAGTTTATTCTTTGTCGCTCCTAGATTTTAAATGGCACTTGTAGATTGTAAATTATGATAAGGATTTGAAGGATTTATGGTTTGATGACTCAACCTGTACTGTAAGTTAAAAGCACTTTCTGCAGAAAACTTCTAATGCACGAATAATGAAATGTATCGCGAAAGAGGTACAGACATTTCTTGATTTAAAGACTGTCATAATCTAGACGTCTATTGTATTTATACAGGGAGAATATTTTATTTTACGTATAGAGACACTAAATGAGTTTATTCTAGACTAAAGAACATGTGAGTTCAGTCTGCCTTTTCTATTTTTTTCTCCTTTTTTTGTATATTATAACTGACTTCATCAAACTTAGAGTACGATGAAAATTTAATCACTTTGTAACTCTTCCTTTGTAGATTGCTAAATGCGATTAAATTTTCTTTCTTTCGATGTTAATGTGCATTCTTCATTTGCGAATTCTTACCTTGCGAGTTTTGGGAAAAAGATTTATTTGATAAATTCAGGAATTGTATCTCATTTTTGGGTAAGTATTTGTTCTCTTAAAGTTCAAAATATTATTTCAACTACATTCCGTGGCGATTTTCAGCTAAAATAATAAGAGTGTCTTCGCCTTTCTTAATGGTTTGCTCAACTGATCTAACAGTTGTGGCATAAACTGAATTGTGAATAATGTGCAACCTGTCTTTGACTAAAGAAACATAATGTGTAAACAAATCTAAAACGTATCATCAGTCGCGAAAATATTTCTTTCGGATTGAGACCTTATATTTTTTCATCATTTTTTTTTTTTTTTTTGTATAAAGGAATGAGTCTGAGAATAAAATATTTGTGAAACTGAAATTAAGTTTGGGGATTACTAGGTCGATAATAGCATACCTTTCGTTTTTTCAGGTATGTACCATATTCCACAAAAGTAAATACACCATAAATGTGTCCACATTGACTTTGAATGGAAGTTACACGAAGAAAAGCTACTGCGAAGAGTGGAAGGTGATCTGTGCATCATGAACCTTTGTTTGAGTGAATGAGGAGAAAATGAATGTTTCGTAATGCATTCGACGATATATCACCTATTTTGAGAGAAAAGGGGAAAAAAGAAAGGAGCAAGACCAGGTCTGTTAATTGGCGGATTTGTAATTCTAGTAGTAATGGGCGGTGTTCGTTATAAATATATAAATATATTTAAATACATTATATAATGAATCATAGGTGATATGATTTGTGTAATAATGATAAGCATAATGATAATGATAACAATAATTATACAATATACGGTAATAACATTAAACATTTTTGGCACGCGACTCTTGTAATATAGTAGAGGCCAATCCTCCTGCTATAATTATTATAAATATTTTCTTTGTTAGATAAATCGTGTATAACACTTATTACTCTAAAGTATATTGTATATTAATTTTATTGATCAATCATGATAAATTATGAAATATTATACAAGGGAAAAAATAAACTTGTGAATATTATAAGCTCGGTTCCCATTCCTTTTTTTATTCAACTACATATCAAAATTTTGTATTTTATATTAAAATCGATCGTCATTTTTCTCGTTTCTCTCATTCAAATTTGGCACTTGTCAAAACTGAGGTCAATACAAAATGTCTGAGACTTTATGTGGATCTGGAGAAATAAAAAAATACGATTTAGAACCAATTGAAGAAGTTCTTCGTGTTTTTTTATCCGAGACTACTATTTCTAATAGAGTTCTTCCACCGAAGAAATCTTCATCTGAACCTGCTTTCCAGTACGCGGCTGATTATGATGAACTTTGCGGTCCTTGGATATTTCCAAAAAATCCGGCTATTCAGAAATACGATGAAATTTTAGTACCGAAGCTGTGTACCTGGGAATTTTTGTCTAAAGAAGATATGAAGTTTATCAAACAAAATCAGAGAGAAAAAGATGCAGTTTTGTCTTTGATTGGTATACTTTTTTGAACAAATTGAGAATTTTTGAATGAAAAGTAAAATAATTTTTTATTCTAGGAAGTAAATTGCCGGAGAATGTTATTTTTGCAGGGAAGAACAAAAATATTTTTCTGTATCTTGTGTGGGAAGTTTTTCGATTCTTGAGGTATGTTTTTTTATCGGGAAATAATTTATTTTTTATTATATATATATACATACACACATA
>WSXT02106244.1:0-11308 GCA_011762715.2 Neuroterus valhalla
CAGGCGTACACGCATCAGAGCAGATGAACGGCTCAGTGTGGAGCGCGCAGACGTACCATTTCCCTTTCCGTGTACAGTCTACAACACGGTTCTGATGCTCTGCTGGTTCGCAGAAAGTGTATCAATTTCTTCGAATAAACACGAAATTCAAATTTTTTCATTAAGAACAAATTGGGGCTAGAAATCATGCAAGCACTATAAATTTTAACCAAGTTTTTCCTATAAGAAAAAAAAAGGAGGCCTTTGAAATTTTTCGCAGAATCTTCAATATTAGGTTCATCAAGTTGACCCTCACCATTCCTCTGAAATATTATTAATAAAACACAAATCAATGAATTGGATTTTCACCTTTAGAAGTCTGTTCCAGGAATTTATAGAAATTTTCGGTCATTCATGGTAATTTCACAGGCAAGTGATCAACTACCCAGGAGTCCATTTGAAAATGTCCATTGTTTCTAGGAAATTCATGGAAATTTCCGGATTTTTGTTGTAATTTTACGGGGAAATATTGCAGCTCACTATGAATTACACAGAATTCAATTAAAGATTTTGGCCCTAAATTTCTGGAAATTCATGAAAATTTTTGGTATTTCATGATAATCTTACAGTTAGTTTACGGTAACTAAATATGAATAGCCCAGAATTCAATTAAAAATCTCCATAATTTTCCGGGAATTCCCGGTATTTGACGGTGATTTTATCAGTCATATATGGTTACTTTCCATAAATAACCGTAAAATTCTATTATTTGCAACAAGAATTTCCTCACAATTTCTACGATAAGTTTCTACGGTTACTTACTAGGGAGTAAAAAGTAAACAAAAATGGAAAAAATCGATGCATTTTGGGACAACCTTAATAAATATAGATTTGTTTGTTTTAAATAATGATTATATTAAGTATAAATCAATAAAAGGTTATAATTACTACAAACGATTCCAGATTCATATGGACCAGAACATCAACACTCCTGGGTTCCAGTAAAGTGACTATTATCTGGAATATTCCAGAAGATGTACAGCCAGGAGAATATCGAATCAGACATAATGGAAATTACCAATACATTTTTGGAGGAATTTACCCCTATGAGGGTATTTCAAACCACTTCCAGGTATTCCATATTTTTCATCCTGATTTTATCAATATATCATTCTTCCTTCAATAACATTTTTATTATGATAAAAAATATAAAAAATTAATTTTTGCAGGTAATCCCGAAGAATAGTTATTAGCATCGCCATACTGTGAAGCCAAATATGAATACCTCGAGCTTGAAACATTTTGATGATTACACTTATTGTCAATTTGCTCAAAGTACTTTTGTATAATTAGTTATTAATTATGTCATAAAAAGGATTTTTAAACAGTGGTGTAGTCGAGGACCAGTGCTAGGTCAACTATTTTAAAGGCCTATTTAGAGCTATCCCAAAATTTTTTAAAAATTGTATGCCATCGATTTACATATTTTTTGGGAACAACAGTGATGAGTGAGTTACTTTTTAAAAGGGTCACTTATTTCTACTGTTACATCACAAAAAAGTAACTAGTTATCGTTATCGTTCGCGATTCATTATATAACTTTTTTATATTTTTGATAAGAAGAACCGATTTTTAACAAAATCCTTACATTTCTATTTAAGGTGATAATAAAAAAAGTGAAACAATAAATTTTGGGTTAAACTTTCAACAGAAGCGTTGAATGTACAATTATGAGGAAGGATTTTTAAACAGTGGGAATAAATTCCTGTTGAAAAAACGAATTTTCAACCAACCGTTGAATTTCCAACCAAATATTTGAATTTTAAATTAAATAATGATCCTTTAACCGAAGAAATACACTGTCATAAAAGAAGTTCAAACTTAGAGATGAATAGATTTCGATTTATAATCTAAAACAATTCTGTTCATTTAAAAAGACGAATCTTGAATAAGATAGAATTATTTAGGAAGAGTTGGAATTTTTCAGATTACGAGTAAATTGCAAAATTTTACCTCTTTCTCAATAAATTTACTCTGATTGATTGAATAAAAGTATTTAATTAAACAAATTTTAATTCCAACCAGAGAGCTCAGTTCCCAACTGAGAATATTATTTTCTAACCCCCAAAAAATTGAATTTTCAAAAAAAGACATGATATTCAAATGAAGGTGAATAATTTTTTTTGTCAATTCCTAATGGAAAATAGTATGAGTAATATCTTGATAACAAAAAATTTTTTAAATTTTGAAGCTGAGAGGAAGGGTCCTATCAAAATTGTTGAATTTCGAATGAAATAATAATCAATTTACGAATAAATAATGAAATTTTTTAATAAAAATATCAATTTTCAACCATTAGTTAGATTTTAAACCAAAGATATTGGTTGTAAACTTTTTCAGCGAATCAACATAGAGAAATAAATTTCTAAATTGTTGAATGTTCATCTTGAATACAAAATCTTTGATCAAGATAATAAATTTTCTGCAAATAACACAATAATTCAGCCAATTCTTAGATTTTTCTTATTGAAAGAATAATTTTCAACGGAAAAGAATGATTTTACAATGAAGAAATAGGTTTTTAATCTGGTTATTCAAAATTCAACCTATTTTTCGAAATTGCAACCAAATTGTGTCATTTTTAAGACAAAAAGATGAATTTTCTAAGAAACTGTTCAATTTTTGAGTCCAAAAGATTTCGGAAATTTCCAAAAAATGTTTGAACTTGGTACCGGAAAGGATGACTTGTCGAAAAAATTGTTCGATTTTTTACGGAGAGGATGAATTTACAGTCAAAAGATAAAAAAAGATCAAGTGGTTTTTTTTGGAATTGGGAGCCAAAAAGACAAAGATTTTACGAAACTGTTGCATTTTTGAGTCAGAAGACAATGCTTCTTGGAAAAATTTGAACTTGCAGACAAAGAAGATGAATCTCGAAGAGAATTGTTGATTTAAAATTAAGATTTTGAATTATTAGTAAATGTAAAGAAAAAGATCAAGCAGACTGTAAGAATGTGAAACCAAAAAAACAAATTTGCTACTGTAGAGTTTGACTTCCAACTGAAAAAGACAAATTTCCGAAAGAAAAATTGGAATTGCCTCCTCAACAAGATTGTTTAAATTTGAAAGCAGAACGATGAATTTTTTATGGAACAACAATTTTTAACCCAGAAAGACCAATTTCTTTTTAAGAAAATTTGAACCCACTATGAAAAAGATGACTTATCGACAAAATTGTTGGTTTTTCAATCAAAAAGAACAATTTCCAGTAAGTACATTAAAAAGGCCAAGCAGCTTGTTAGAATTTGAAGCCAAAAAAACTAATTTTATGAATAACAGTTTTATGTTCAACCCAAAAAGACCAAATTTCAATCAAATGTTTGAACTTGCTATGAAAAAGTAATTTTTCAACAAAATCTGTAAATTTTTAACGAAGAAGATGAATTTTTAGTAGAGAAAAGAAAACATTAAACATATTTTTGGAATTTCAAGCCGAAAAGGCGAATTTTCTATCGAAAAAACTATTTTTTCTTGAAAACATAAATTTACAAATAGAAATTCGAACTCGTCACAAAAAAAAGACGACATTCTGATAAATTTGCTAAGGTTTTCACAAAGGAATAAAAATAAAATCAAAATAAAAGAGCGAAAAAACTGTTGGAATTTCAAGCCAAAAATGCAAATTTTCTACAAAAAAGTTTAATTTTTGCCTTGAAAGAAAAATTTACGATCAATAATTTGTACTTGTTAACAAAAAATAACATTATTAACAAATTATTTAATTTTTAACTGGATTGTAAAAATTTCAATCCAAAATGACCAATATTGGACGAAACAATTTAATTTGCGATCCAAAAAGACCAATTTCAGAGAACAAAATTAAACTTTATATCGAAAGATATAATATATCGATATATATATATATATACACGAAAGAAAAGTTCCCAAGAAAAAATTTGAACTTGTTTCCGAAAAAGATTACATTTTAATTGAATACTTTAATTTCTTACCAAAAATATGAATTTTCAGACTATAAAATAAAAAAGCGAAAAAACTGTTGGTTCAATTTTTGACTCGAAAGAAAAGTTCACAAGAAAAAATTTGAACTTGTTAACAGAAAAATATTACATTTTAATTGAATAATTTAATTTTCTACCAAAAATATTAATTTCCACTAAAGAGAACAAATATTTCGGACAAATTGTTAGAACTTCAAGCCAAAAAGCCAAATTTTCAAAAAAAAAGTATAATTTTAGACTCGAAAGAAAAATTTAAAAGCGGAAATTTGAACTCTTTTCGTAAAAAGATGAACTTTCAATAACTTAGTCTAATTTTTTACCAAAAATATGAATTTTCAGACAAGGAAATAAAAGAGCGAACAAAATGTTGGAATTTCAAGCCAAGAAGGCAAATTTCTTAAGGAAAAGTTTAATTTCTGACTTGAAAGAAGGATTCACAAGCAACAATTTGAACTTGTTATCTAAAAAAAGACATTCTTATCAAATCGTTGAATTTTTAACGGGAAAAATGGAGTTTCACTAAAAAGAATGAAAAGATCAGACGAATAGTTGGGATTTCAAGCTAAAATGGCAAATTATCTACAAAATTTACAAGAAAAATTTTTAATTCGTTCCCAAAAAAATATAAAAATTTCAAGCCGAAATGACAAATTTTTGACGACGCAATTTAGTTTCAACTCAAAAAGACACATTTCAAAAGAAAAATTGAACTTGCCTTCGAAAAGGATGAATTCTCAACGAAATTTGTAATTCTCATAAAAAAAAGATGACATGCTTGAAGATGATAGAATTATTGCATAATTTAGAACAATTGAACTATTGGACTGAAATTATTGAAATCTTAAATCCGAAGAATTATTAGTGAACTAATAAATTCAAACTTTTTTATTGGAATTTCAAGACAGTCTAACAAAGCAGCTCAATTTCTACCCAAAAAGACAATCTTCCAAGAAAAAACCCAAACTTGACAGCATCAAAAATGATTTCTGAACAGGATTGTTGAATTTCCAAACGAAAAAATAAATTTTGTTTCAATAAAGAAAAATGATCACGTGGATTCTTGAAACTTAATGCCAAAATAACCAATTTTTGAAGTAATAATTTGATTTTTAATCCAAAAAGACTAATTTTCCAGGAAAAATTTGAACTTGCGATCAAAAAGGATGAATTTTCAACAAAATTGTTGAATTTGTAACCTGCAGATGAGTTTCAGGTCAAGAGAATAACAAGACCGAACAAAGTGTTGGAACTTCAAACCGAAAAGACGATTTCTTAACAAAAAATTTTGAGTTTCTAACAAAATCGTAAAAATTTATCCACAGAGATAAACTTTCATTCAAAAGAATAAAAAGATCAAACATGATTCTGGAATTTGAAGCCAAAAAGGCGAATTTTTTCGAAACAGTTGAATTTATAACTTACAAGCATCAATTTTTGACTATGAACTTCATTCTGAACCAAATTAATAAATACTCATCCAAGATAGTTGAATATTGTATCCAAAATGACGAATTTTCAATGAAAATTCTCAACGGAAAAATAGAATTTATCTCTGAAATTAATTTTTGTCCTCCCTTGAAGTGTAGGAATTTCAGGATGGGGGAAAATGCAAATTCCGCAATATTTGGCCTAAAATATTTACTCGGGGACAGCTATTCAGTGTCCCAATTTGATAAAAAATACAAAGATACTCAGAAATTGATAAAACTAATCGATTATTGTAAAAACAGTATTTCACACTGCACTTTCGAAGAAACTAAGAAAGTAACTCCCCATCACTGGAAGATAACATTTCGAAAACATTATGACGTAATGTATCAATTTTCGGAACAGAAATTATTTATCTGATAAATATGAAATACGAACAAAATTTTTAGGACTACACCACTATTTTAAAACTGATAATGTATAATAGGCTGGATCGACCATAAAATCGATCTCTACGCTTGAATTTAGAAGCAAAAAATGAACGTACTGTGTACCAAAAATTTTATTATACGTGATTTGTCAATAAACTGCATATAGGAATTCATAATTTCAATATTATTATTGGCATTGTTTCAAAAGAGATGGGGACATGAGGAAATTGCGAAAGAATTGTTTGACTTTTGTTCTCTGCACTTCGCACGGTTTCACTCGTCATTAAAGTATTCACATTCGGTGGGAAGTATTTGTTTACCATTGTCAATTAAATGACAGCATTGATACTATTGTCTGAAGATGAAATTTTTTCCTCCTATTTCACGTAACTTGTGTAATAATTTTTATTACAGAGTTCTATTTTTATTAGGAAGTTTTATTTGCATCAATATTATGGTCGTAACAGCCCTTGTATAATGACCATGGAAGTTCTTACCGCTTCACAGTGGTTCAAAATCACAAATTTCCGGTCAAAACCCCTAAGCATGTAATTATTGTGCTAAAAGGTACATATCCGGAAGTTTTTCGGGTCACTGAATTCAAAAATTATATTGGTTTTTCAAAATTCAAAATGGCTGAAACAAAATGGCGGCCGACTTGCATTAAAAAATAGAGAATGAAATAAAAATCAACTTCTATTTACGTTTTCGAGGTTACTGAATTCGGAAATGAAATTTGTTTTTCAAAATTCAGAATGGCGGACAGGAAATGGCGGCCAATTGCATAAAAAATAGAGTATGGAATGAAAATCAACTTCAATTTACGTTTTTGGGGTCGCCTAATTCGGAAATGATATTTGTTTTTTGAAATTCAAAATGGAGGACACAGAATAGCGTCTCTATTTTGTAAAAATCTCATGTCATGATTTTAGCCCATATTGGATTTCGAAAAGAGAAAACATGATTGCAAAGGAGTTCAGAAGTTCAAAATTCGATGGAAAAATTTCTATGAATTCCAGGAAATTTATGGAAATTTTCGGTCATTTATGGTAATTTTACAGGAAAAGATAGTTACTTACTATGAATTACCTCAAATTATATTCGAAAATTTTCCAATAATTTATGAAAATTTTCGATAATTTATACTAATTTTAGAGGTAGTTCATGATAACGTACCATAAATTACCTCCAATTATATTCAATAAATTTCCGAAAGTTTATGACAATTTTGGGTAATTTATACTAATTTTATAGGTAATTTATGGTAACTTACCATAAATCACGTCAAAACATATGCAGGAAATTTATGAAAATTTTGGGTAATTTATACTAATTTTACATGTAACTTATGGTATTTTATGATATTGTTTAATTTATACTGTTCTACAGGTAATTTATGAAAACTCACCATAAATTATCTGAAATTAAATTTTAAAAAATCCCACAATTTTCCGGAAATTTTAGATAATTTTGGGTTATTCATACTAATTTCATAGGTGATTTATGGTAACTTACCATAAATTACGCCAAATTATATTTAGAAAATTTCCATAAATTTCAGGAAATCTATGAAAATGTTGGGTAATTTATACTAATTTTACATGTAATTTATGGGATTTCATGATAGATAACCTATAATTCAATTTGGAAATTTCCGGTAATTCATACTGATTCAACAGATAATTCATGATAACTTGACATATATTACCTACAATTATATTAAAAAAATTCCTATAAATTTTCGGAAATTTCTGCCAATTTTGGGTAATTTATACTAAATTTACAGGTCATTTATGGTAACTTATCATGGATTACGTCAAATTATATCCAGGAAATTTCCATAAATTTCAGGAAATTTATGAAAATTTTGGGTACTTTAGACTAAGTTTGCAGGTAATTTATGGAATCTCATGATAAATAACCTATAATTAAATTTGAAAGTTTCCGGAAATTTATTAAAATTTCTGGTAATTTCTACTAATTTCGAAGGTAATTTATGGTAACTCAAAGTAAATAACCTAAAATTCAATTTTGAAATTTCCATAGATTTACGGGAATTCCCGATTCAACGGTAATTCACAGTAATTCACGGTAACTTGATAAATTTCTATAAAATAATCGCGCATCCAATTTGCAATTTTGAAAGAAATGCATTACATTCAAAAAATTAATTTTTATGTCAATTACAAGTAAATAGTAATTAGTAGTTAGTAATACTTAGTAGTGGATTAGTATTCTCAGAAATTTTTTCGTGCAAGAAAAGCTTGAGAGCTCCCTCTTTTCTTCCGTATCGCCCATACGACGAGCACCTTGCCATGCGCCACACGAGGCACGTGGAACGGTGCGTCGCACGCCTCAAAGAAATCGTTCCCAAAAGGAGACGGGCAAGCAAGGGCAAAAAATTTCAACGCCACTTTATTGGGGACGCGTTCCTATGTACAGCACAGTAAGAATCGAAGCGGCCTGATGCGGCCTGGATAACCAATCCCTTATTGAATTTCGGAATTTTTACTGCGCGAAATAGAAAAAGAACTGCGAGCATTCCGACATCTCTTACAGACGCATGCATTATTATTTTTACTTCAAACTAGGTAAGAAATATTCTCCATACCTTACCAATTAAAATCCATGAGGTCAGGGAATACTGGTCAACTAACTACTACCTGTTTTTGACACTTACATTTCATAAGGACGCGTGAGACTTTTCAGCTGCGTAACAAGTGCTAGAAACAAGAAATAGAAACGAATTTATATTCAAAATCATTGCAATAATTTTCATCGATCGACATATTCAACTTACTCATTCTCAATGAATAAATATTATATTTGAAAGAATTATTTATTCAGTACTTATAATTCTGGAATATCCCAGTTTGGAGAATCTGGCAGTGTTGGACATTTCTTAAATCGACTTTTTTCTTCCAGGAATATTCTTCCACCACAGAAATTTTAAATGATTAAATTCCTCCTTTTTATTCCTATTTACCCATACATAAATTCAAATATATACTTGTTCTTGTCACCTTCCTTATTAAGAACCAAAAAATATAAGAGTTTGTTTTGTCCCACTCTTCAGTTCTCTTTTCCGTCAGTAGTCCCAACCCATGATTTAAAAATATCAGACGTCTTCTATTCTTAGACCTATTTTTCCACAAGAGATTCAAATGTATATTTTCCCCTCTAACCCTATCCTTCGTCTCTTCATACACCTCTTTTACCCTCTCAATCAGACTTTTCTCCACCCCCCTTTCTCCATCGCCTCATAATCGTGTCCTAAGACCTCCTTTCAAATCTTTCCCCATCCACGTAGGGACCCCCTTCCCTTCCTATTCTCGCATTAACCCCCTCCCTCCAGCACAACCATTTCCTCCTCTCTCTAGCCTATGACTTCTTCCACCCTACCTTTAATCTTCTCCATCCCACCCCTATTGTACACTGTCACAAACTTGCACGTTACACCTCCTATCTTTACAGTCCTCATTTGCACCCCCTGCCCCTCACCATCACCGTGTATTCCTTCTTCAGTACCCTCCCTGATCCGCGTTATAATCCCCCACTAGCCCTACCTTTCTTCTTAAACCTGACCGCCTCTTGGAGCCTCCAGCTAAACCCTCTCGGTAGCCTGGTTTCTATCCTGCCCCAGGCCTTGCTCTCTACCCACGTTTCTGCCAGTCCAATAAGATCGAATCCCTTCTACTGTCTTTTCTCTTCATCCCAACCCAGCATTTTCTCCTCTATTTTTATTTTCTGATATCCCACCTTCACCGCTCTTCCTTCACACCTCTCCCTTCTATCTCTGTCATTCAGCAGCCTTTGAATTTCTCTCTTTCCTTTAGTCATCTTGCCCTGAAAATCCCCTATACTCTGTAGAAGCACTTCCACTCCCTTCCGTTCTTCTCCGCTTCTCAACTTTAGCCCTCTTCTCACGATATTATTTCTTCTGCCCTCCTTCTCTCCCCTCCCTATTCTCAACTCCATTGCCCTTATTTTTTCGCCCGTCTTCATCTCCTCTTTCTCGTGCCCACGCCCTCCTACTTTTTATTCAATCGTACTCTCTACCTTGTTCCATATACTCTCCTGCTCTCCTTCCGCTCTGAAACCTTCTCTCATATCAAACCTACCTTCTACCTCCGGTAAAGACAAGAATATAGATCGATCCAACCAACATCGGCAAGTCACTTCGGTTGTTTAGCTAGTCGAGACAAAACTATAGTTTGATCCAATCAACAGAGGCAAGACATATTATGAGTTCAGCCAATTAATGTAGGACTATGGATTAATCTCGCCAAAAACGGCAGATTTTACTGTTTATCTAGCCAACTAACACAAGGTTCAGATCATTTCAAGATAATATGATGAGTCCAAACAACAGAGGTGCAATACTTTTATAGTCCAGCCGGTAAGGACAAGAATATAAATCGATCAAACCAACATCGGCAAGTCACTTCGGTTCTTCAGCCAGTCGATGCAAAACTATAGTTTAATCGAATCAACAGAGGCAAGACATATTATTAGTTCAGCCAATTCTTGTAAGACTATATATTCATCTCGCCAACAACGGCAAAACACATTGTTTATTTAGCCAACTAACACAAGGTTCAGATCATTCCAAGATAATAAGATGAGACCAAACAACAGAGGTGAGACACTTTTATAGTCCAGCCAGTAAAGACAAGAATATAGATCGATCCAACTAACATCGGCAAGTCACTTCAGTTGTTTAGCCAGTCAAGACAAAACTATAGTTTGATCCAATCAACAGAGGCAAGACATATTATTAGTTCAGCCAATTGATGTAGGACTATGGATTAATCTCGCCAAAAACGGCAGATTTTACTGTTTATCTAGCCAACTAACACAAGGTTCAGATCATTTCAAGATAATATGATGAGTCCAAACAACAGAGGTGCAATACTTTTATAGTCCAGCCGGTAAGGACAAGAATATAAATCGATCAAACCAACATCGGCAAGTCACTTCGGTTCTTCAGCCAGTCGATGCAAAACTATAGTTTAATCGAATCAACAGAGGCAAGACATATTATTAGTTCAGCCAATTCTTGTAAGACTATATATTCATCTCGCCAACAACGGCAAAACACATTGTTTATTTAGCCAACTAACACAAGGTTCAGATCATTCCAAGATAATAAGATGAGACCAAACAACAGAGGTGAGACACTTTTATAGTCCAGCCAGTAAAGACAAGAATATAGATCGATCCAACTAACATCGGCAAGTCACTTTGGTTGTTCAGGCAGTACAGACAAAACTATAGTTTGATCCAATCAACAGAGGCAAGACATATTATTAGTTCAGCCAATTCTTGTAAGACTATAGATTATTCTCGCCAACAACGGCAAAGCACACTGTTGATTTAGCCAACTAACAGAAGGTTCAGATCACTCCAAGATAATATGATGAGTCCAAACAACAGAGGTGAAATACTTTC
>WSXT02106255.1:0-11308 GCA_011762715.2 Neuroterus valhalla
ATCAGCGCCAGAGTTTCCTATTCTCCCCGCGGAGTCAAATTGGGAATTATAATCATAATAATCGTGTCATCCCCCTGGGCTTACCCTCCGAGAATATACTGCTTGGAAAAAAGGTTAAACCTTGTTTTTCTTTTGTTCGATAAATCTAATTTTAGAGCTCGCTGAAGGCTTGAGAGAGCAAAAAATGGCGTTGAAAACATGTTAAGTTATTTTTCTTCCGAACATAGAAAAATTATGGAATATTATTTTCCATTAGCTATTATTCTACAAGGCGACATTTTTTAAATAGGGGAAAATTCCCTATAGTAGATAGCTTTATACAGTGGATATTTGTAAATGAAAGCAAAATGCCATAACTAAATTTAATTTACAGATTCATTATCATAACTAATGACGAAAGTGCATCTTAAAACAGATTTACATGTTCTTATTAATTATATTAACCAAAATAACAAAAATAAATAGCTTCCAACAAGAGGAACTAACTTTAGCGTGTATGTTAGTAATTTTTCCAAAGTAAGTAAACTCTAATACTTTTAACCATAGAATCATATATTTTATTTCAAATCATTGTTATAAGCGTATTTCTTGAGACTCTAATTTTCCTAGTCTGTGGATATCAGCGTGATTCCTACAGTGAAAAATTATTAAGGTCTTTCGAACTCAGGGGTTGGTAAATGCTCCATGGCAGAATATCTTTGGCAGAATCATCGACATATAAACGATGGGCAGAATCAGCTGATGACCACGTTAATTTCTATAGGTATTTTCTAGTTACTTTTGACACAGGAACGTTGGTGTAATTGGTGACAATCCTAACCTCACTTATAACCTGTCCACTGTAAGATGGGTAAGATGTATCGTGAAATATGAGCAAATTAACTGACCATATGTTTTTGCTAATTTTATTCCAACTAGTAATTATAACACTTTTCTCTTTGTTTTAAAGGTAGCGTAGGAACAAAATATATTCTATCGATACACAAAAGTACATTTTTCTGTACCAATTTCCTGTATAGAACCGAAAAAATTTCAACAACTCAAAATAATAACAAAATCTCTTGACTTTCTTATAAAGTCACTCCTACTGGAATCTTATTTCATAGTTGAATATATCCACTTCATTTATGCCATGAGAAATCCCTAATTTGTATTGTACTTTATGTTTACTGCAATTTACAAATTTTTGTTATCTACTGTGTTGAGTTTTCCCCTACTTAAATATGAAGATTTTTTTTAATTTTGACCTGTAAACCCCTTTTTTTCATAAAATGATTTAATAATGATAATAGGACACACTTTACATAAAAATTTGTCTGTTTTTTGTTTCAGCTACACCTTCCACACCAATAATGCCAGGCGGTACACCCGGTACGCCGTCATCGAAAGCTAAGGTATAATTTTATCATATAAATTACCCTATTTTCTCACACAACACTCATTTCTAAGTTTTCGTCTCTGAAAGCTTTACAATTTACATCCGCTCGCATTGAGAGCACTTTTAATTTCACATGAAAAGAGGATTATGGCTTATACAATTTATTCCAGAGTTCCACCAACTGAAAAACGATCATCTGAGACCAAAATAATATCTTTTCGCATGCACTCCAGAAGCTGAGTTAAAAAGGTTTAATCTTTTTTGACGCGATCTGATTCTGGTCTCTTAAAATACCTATAATATATTTTTCCTTGTATGAATTATAAATTTTAGATTATTTATAAATTCAAGTATTTTTCCATTTTCAGAAGTTCGACACATTTTGGAATCTTCAAATAATGGCAAATTTTTCAATCTTCGAATATTTCAATGATTTTCGAGCTTTTAAAATTCAAGGATAACAAAGACTTTTTTGAAATTAAAGAAATTTGAAATAAAAAAAAATAAAATTTCCTTTCAAGTCCAAAATCCATGTTAAAATCTGCAATTCCTGGAAATGAAAATAAAAAACCAAGAATTCAACGACTAAATTCGGACAAACACCTTCGAATGTACCTATTCAAGTTTAAAAAATAACATATAAAATGAAAAACACGAAGGATAAAAAAAGAGAAAGAAGGGTATTGGAGGTTGCTTTGTCTTTTATCTTTCTTCTTTTTTATTTTAATATATTGTTTTTTGAATTTGAATGGGTATATTCGAAGGTGTTTGTCCAAAAGTCGTTGGAATCTTCGTTTTTTGTTTCAATTTCCAGGAGTTGCAGATTTTAAAATGGTTTTTTCTTCAATTCAAAATATTTCAATATGAGAGCACTTCTCGATTCCACTTTTAAATTTCCAGGAACGTCTTCAATTTAAGGGGGTCCCCCATTATGAGTTTGTTTCCAAAATGCGAGCGAATTTAAATTTTCGAGATTCTTACCAACTTATTGTGCTTCTTAGATGTTTTGGACAAAGAAGTAAAGGCGAAATTTTTTCACCTAAAATGTTACTTATTACAAAAAGCTATTGAACTTCAATTTTTTTTCAGAGACTCTACTTTTAAAAACTCTCTCTCCCCGGGAAATCAGAAAAACCAGGAAATGATCGGGGACTTGCTTCATCGGGAAAAACTGGGAATTGAATTCAGTGATCGGGATTTGTCTCACAAATGTACTCGTACCAATATATAAACGAAAGTGGTTTAATACATTTTATTATTCTAATTCTGGGTTGAAACAGGAAATTAGTAAAAAAAACTATACAGTTCTCACTTGAAACAAGAAAGTATAATTTTGACTTTGGGACAGGGAATTATTGTTGAGAATTTCATTTCTCATCTAGAAGAAGAGAATTAGAAAAACAAACCGTATCACAAGTCAGAAATCGTCACAATATGAAACTTCTTTCTCCCAAATTTTGAGGAAAAAGAGTGATTTTATTCCTAAATCGTAATAGAAAATGTTGTTAGTAAATATTATTCGGTATTGGAACAGAAAACTTTGGAAATGAATTACAATTTCGTCTCTGAATATGTAATTTTTTGAATGGAATAGCAAATTTCGGAAAATAATTTTAATTTCTACTCCCAAAAAGTTCTAAAAATAATGTTCCTATATTTTTAGAATATAATAGACACCATGTTGTAAGTTAAAATAATTCTGACTTGGAACAAGAAATTTTTTACATGGGATGAAAATTGTGGAAGATAATTCTAATTTGGATTCAGAACAGAGGAGCCTCTGCTCCTAATTAAAATTCTTTTACAAAATTCTCAACGTCCTTCAACTTTGAAGGCTTCGAACTTCAACACCTTTTTTCTACTCACGCAATTTTAAGTTTTTCGAATCAGGATGTTACAAGTTTATGAACCAATTTTTATTTAAAGGCTGAAAATGAATCATTTTGAATATTTTTTTGTTGTTTAAACATTGAGGACTTAAATTCCAAAGCTTCGAACACGAAAATTTTTCAAATAAAAAAAACACTCAGGAATGGAGCAGAAACGTTTGATATTAGACAATTTCAGTTCAGAAGTGTTCGACATTAAATAATCTGTAATTGGAAGCGATTCAAATTTTCAAATTCAAGAATTGAGAGTTTAAATCGAAAACTTAATCATCATGAATTAATCAATCTAAATTATTATTGTGAATAATTGAAGTATATAAAATATTAGTCAATTGTCAATTCCGAAAATCAGGATTGTATAATTTCGTTCTAAAATATAAATGTTTCGTTCTAGTCTTCTAGTTTGATTCTTGTCTGATCATGAAAAAATCAGGCTATAATCTTCGAGTAGAAACATTGAGGATGAATTTGTTCTCTGGTTGGAGTCGCCGAAATGCAACAATTTCGAAAGCAAGCATTTAGGTGAATTTTTCTTATCAAAACCTAGATAATTAACATATTTCTCAATTTAAACTTTGAAAGCGCCGAACTAAACAATTTTACCAATTTTACGATAAAAAACATTCTGAATCGAAATAAATTACAATTCTCCAAGATATTCTACAATTTTATTTCAAACTTAAAGCCGGAAGAGTTGAACAAATTTAAATTTAAAACTGTCCAGTGTATGGATGATTTTAAATTTAGATAATCAAAATGTAAAATTTTCGCTGTCCTAGATTTAAAATTGTACAATTTTGAAGAAATATTGGTCCTGTTCCCAAAATGCAGTCCTCTACAATTTCTTTTTTTTCCCTCTCAATTTCTGGCGAATTGAAATTTTATTATCTTGATCAACCAAGTTCAAAACTAAAAAAAAACTGAAAAACCAATTTGCTAAAAAAATCAATTTTCGGCAACAACGAAATTCTAAAAATATGATCTTCCTCAATGGAATATTTCCATCAAAAATATATTTCCTCTCTATTTTTATCAAATTTATCAATGCGATTTGAATCCTTAACCAAATCATAACAGAGTTAAAAAAAGCTGAATGAAATTAATTAATTAAATTTGTCGATAACTTATCAACTCTCATAATCAACTTTTAATCTGGAAGTATCTGTACTCCAATAAATGTCAGAAACACAATAGAGCCGTCAAAAACTCGATAAAGCTCCCAAGACGATTGTACGACTCTCTTTCCAATCATAAAAGCCATTGAAATTCATGAAGTTTTTAATGACCAGAAGTGTTCAATATCCTCGTAAATCTGAATTTGTGGCGAACATAAATCTGGTTTCAGCGAAAAGATTCTAATAATCTTTCGTGATTTAATGTTCGAGCATTCGAGGCCTCGAGAGCATTTGGGTTTTTTATTTTTTAAATTATTTATTAGCGTTTTGTTATTTACAGAAGTTACTAACTTGACTGTCTTCCAGGAGAAACTGATGCTGCGAACGAAAGTTGTGGTGGCGCTTTATCCTTTTCGAGCCATCGAGGGAGGCGATTTGTCTCTCGTAAAGGTAACTACCGACTAATTACATCCAATTAATTATTCACTTGAGCACCTGTCGCGAAGCATTTTGGAGACTAGGATGGATCTAGACCTGAATATATTTTTAATTTCAACTGAATGTGATCAATTCCTTAAATTTCTGCTCACTTTTTATTGTCTCGTTAGATGAAATTTTGCGGGCAATGGCGATTTTTCAATTAGAGTTTTTTTTTTCTTTCAGGGTAAGGAATACGAAGTTCTCGATGATTCTCAGGAACATTGGTGGAAAGTCAAGGATGAAACTGGGTAAGCTCACTTTTTGAAGATTACAGGGTTGCTACTTGATAAGTAATGTTTTCATTGGAAAACTAGAAAATGTCAATAAATTTATTATTTAATACCGGAGGTTCCCTAATCATAAGTAGAATTAGACTGGAATTTATTGATTTATTTTTCGAATGGATTTTTCAATTTGCAGGCGAGTTCTTATTTCCACGTTTGGTTGCTTTTGTTGAAAGCAGTTTAGTCTCATTGGGAAAATAATGTTTGCATTAAACATTCAAAGTTGAATACTTTGAGATATTATCATACAAATTTGTTCGGATTCAAATTTAATTATTTCCAAAATTGTATAATGTAGCAATCAAGATTTGAAATTTCCGTAATAATTTAAGTATTTGCTCATTCAATAATTTAAATTTCAAACCTAGTAAAGATTGGTCTGTATCTTATTGAAACCTTAATAGATGCTTTGGGGATAATAGCCTCTTAAATAGAAGAACTTTGAATTAAAATTGATGAACGACTGTAGATTGAAATATTTTAGATTGTCTGGTTTCATAAAAATCGTCCAATGTTGAAGGATAAGAAATGAGAGCCTCTTAGCTCATGACTAACTTGAATTACTATTTTAGAACGATGATAATCGGAAAATTTTAAAATCATGTTTTCAAAATTAGACTATTCCAAATTAGGTAAGGTTGAAATTTAAATCATTTAATTTAAACTTTGAATATTTTCGAATTTTCCAGGGGTAAATAATTTTACATTAAAAAGCTAATAATTCAATAAATTCAGTTTGATACTTCATGTATTGTACAGTTTTGAACTAGCAGCGTTAAAATTAACGTACTTCCAATTGAATCATTCAAAATTAAAAAACATTTTTTTAAATCTAGAAACCGCTTGGCTTATAATTCAATTCCTTCAAAATTGTACTACTTCTGATTAACAGCCTTCCTTGTTGAATAATAAATTTGTAAACTTTTGAAAATGAATAATCATCCTAGTTTGAAATGTGAAAAATGTAATTTTGTTCTCTCAGTTATTTATTTTTAATAACCTCGGCTTTAATATGTTGAATCTAAAATTTGAATTTTAGAGAAATCGAAAAAAATTGTTGTATTCTGATGTTTCCTACTTCCGAAGATTTAAATTTTTATTCTATTGAAAAATTGTCGAAGTTTTAAATTTTAATTTAATTTTGGAGACCACATTTTAAATATCTACATTATAAAATTCGCCAATGTGTAACAAGAATGAGCGTTCTGTTTCGTGATCGAAAATCTCAGATAAATCCTCAGTAGAAGAAATATCCATTCACGTTCATGATATTTTTTATACCTTTTTTATTTTTCATTTCTTTGTATTAAAAAATTTATACAGTTTCGATTTAGTATTTTTCAATATTTGAGTTTTTCTGATGAAATTTTTTATTTAGTTCAGTTTCGAAGACCACGCAGTAATAGAAATTTATTTTGAAAGCTTCGAAATTAACATTGTTCAATTTTGATGGCTTTTAGTTGAAAAATAGAAAAAAATTTATAAAAAAACTCGTACATTATAAAGTCTTCAAATAATCTCGAAAGCCATATAGAGCGAAAGTTATAGTTTTTTAAAATTTCTCGTGATAAATTGGAAGCAATATTAATCTTCAGAAACTAATTTCGTGGCAGATCAGAAAACCAGCTCCTTTTAATTGAACAGTACCTCGTAAAGCGGATTTGTCTCATTTTCTTGTACTTTACCAAATTAATTTACCCTACTAAGGCTGTCATTGTATTCCCCCTAACAAGGAAAGCTTAAAGCCCACTATTTTCTTCTCAACAGCTCCATTGGATACATACCAAGCAATTACGTGAAGGAAAAGGAACTTCTTGGACTGCAGAAATATGAGTGAGTATATGATAAAAAACCTTGCTCTGCAATAAAGATAGACAAGAGTTTTATCTTCGTGAGAATTAAATATCTCAGCAAATTTACTATCTTGAAGTCTTTCTCTTTGTTTTAAATGGTGTAGCAAAAATCAGCGAGGGTATCTATTCAAATAATAGAGAAGTCGCGAAAAGATAGGAGAGTAAAATAAGAAAATTAGCGATTTCGTAATGCTAAGCCATGCGCGAGGATATTGGATTAGACGCTTTTTGCATCATTGCACCATAATTTAAGCGACCTATTTCACGGAAGAGCTCAAGTCGACTTTTTTCTTTTTGTAAGTGAAAAAAATGGTGCAATTTTTCTTATACGGAGAGAAATGCTTTTTTATTGTCTGTTAATATTTCATTGAATTCATGAACCTCCAAATTGGATTTGAATTCAAAATAGATAAATCGTTGAAAGATAAATTTTCAAACTTCAAATCCATATTCATCGTAAACCTTCAAATAGATAATAGGATGATGAAAGCATCCTTCGAAAACTTCTGTTAGTACTATTTTCGTTTCCTTTAAATTCAAGAATAATTCCGAGTCGATAAATATTCAAGCGAATTTCCACGTATTCGGTCTTACGGTCATTATTGAAGTCAACAAAAAAGAAGACTTAAAAACATGTCAAAAAAAAACACATTTTTATTAAATCTTGAAATCCTCTCCTCAACGTTTCGACCATACGCGGATTTTTTTGAAGAGTCGATACACACTCTATAATACAATGAAAATACTTTGTTCTTAAAAGAATAATAAACTAAATAGTTGCAAGATTTCTCACTCAAACTGAGATGGTGATTTGTCTGAACCAGAAACAAATTGTAATCAACATATCTGAGTCAAGCAAGAAAACATGTGATGTTTCTTTATAAAAAGAAGTCATTTCAAATGATTCGAGAATAAAAACTGTTCGACGCCTCCTAGCAATAGAGTACTATCTCAGCAGACAGAGCAATAAAGTTCCATCTCAATGGCAATTCAAAACGATACTATCTTCGCGGCCAATTCAAAAAAGTACTATCTCGGTAGCCAGAGCAAGAAAGTACTATCTCAATGACAATTTGAAACGATACTATCTTCGCGGCCAATTCAAAAAAGTACTATCTCGGTAGGCAGAGCAAGAAAGTACTATCTCATCGGCCAGTGTAATAAAGAACTATCTCGCCAGTCTAACTTATAATTTTAGGTTATACTCGTAGAATTTTTTTTCGAATGTTTTATGGCTTATTATCGGCCTACAAGAAACAATTCAACAGAATTCATTGGGAAGACCTTGAAGTGAGTTGTAGGCTTTACGAAGATTGTATTTTTCTTCCACAATAAAACGAATTTCAACTTAACCGTTGATTTATCAAGCAAAAAAAAACAATTGTATTTGGCGCCACTTCCTCGATATCAAAATGTACCGATGTCGCCACATATTCAAAGTCAAAAATTTTTTGACTGTCTGTCCTCCTTCTACTCAAGTTCGAGTTCCTCATTCTTCTTCTTTGTGCCGATTACGTCGCATATTGACGAATTTTCTCCGAAACTGGAAAAATTATAATTGCTAACCAAGATGTTGGATTTTCACATAAAATAGTCGAATTTTGAACCTACAACGATGCATTTTTTTGTGAATAGTTCGATTTTCAAATAAAAAGGATGAGTTTTCGCCAACATTTTGCAATTTTTATCCAAATTAGTACATTTTCGACCAAAAAAGTTTAATCCTTCACTGAGCAGTTGCACTTCCTTGGTGATGAAGATGAATTTTTGAATGAATAAAACAATGTTGAATAAAAGAGGTAACTTTTACGCCAAATTGTTGAATTTTCAAAAAAACTGTTGAATTCTGGACAGAAAAAGATGAATTCTAAATCAAGAATAAAATGATTTATATTTAAACTAAAGATAATTATAATATTGGACAATATAGTATGATTTTGAACCAAATAGTTGAATTTTCTGATATTCTAACCAGATTTAAATTCAAAAAAGGAATGTTCGAATCAACCAAACACGTATTTATAACAAAACAGTTATGGCTTGAACGAAACCAGATTGATTTTTAACTAAACAATTGCATTTTCGAGTTACAGGACGAATTCGCTACAAAAAACTTCAATCTTCAAAATGGTACATAAATCTTGATACAAATAGTTCAATTTTCAAACTCAAATGTTCAATTATCATCAAAAAATGGAAAAATTACATTTTTAGGTTTGAGAGGAATGTCCAGAAAAATATCGGAATTTATTTGCAAATTAATTTAAATTAAATCTTCAAGTCCGAAAATGAAAATTTAAACAAAGTAGTCCAACTCTCTACCAAGTACATTCAATTTCCGCTGAAAAAGATTGATTCCTGAGGTTTAATTCAATATTTCAAGAGAATCTTCAACAAAATAGGTGACCTCAACTAAGATAGAATAATTTTTACCAAATATTTCGATTTAAAGAGAAAAGATAAAAATTCCACTAAAAGGGATCAATTTTGGAATAAAAAGAAAAAAAAATTTCAAGAAAGATGAGTTTCTACTCTAAAATTTGTTTATTAGTCCATGGAAGAGGAAGTTCAACTTCACTGTTCAATTTTGAAGCCAAGAAGACAAATTTTCTACGAAACAGTTCAATTTCCCACCCGGAAATTTAAATTTTCTACGAAAAAAGATTTTTCAGTCAAGTAGAAAAAGGTCATCAAATTGTTGAATTTTGGAGTTAAAAATACTAACTTTATAAAAAACAGTAGGATTTCGAACCCAAGAATATTTATTCTCATGAAAAAAATTACTAACTTTTAACCAAGTTGTAGAATTCTCCACTAAAATAGTAGGATTTTGAGCACATGCGAAAATTCTGGAGAGGTGGTTCTATTTTCATCTAAAAGGGATAAGTTTTTGACTAAATTGTTAAATTTTCAGACTCACGATTGAAATTTTGACCAAAAAAGATAAATGATCCAGCAAAAAGGTTCACTTTTTCCTCATGAAGATGAAATATTTCATGAGAAGACAAATATCAACAAAAAACACGTATTATATACAAAAAAGTCGAGTTTCCAACCCAGGAATCTGATTTTTTTACCAAAAAAAGATTAGTTTTTGACAAAAAGTTGAATGTCTGAAGGAACAGCCAACAAAATACATCCCTATTCGCATCTAACGCTTTAAACGAGTGCGCTTGTACGTAACACTGTCATTTTTGGGGTTTGCCTATGAATTCTGTTGAATTTTTTTTTTGTAGGGGCGGCAATAAGCCATAAACTATTCGAAAAAAAATTCCACGAGTATAACTTGAAAGTATAAGTTTGACGGGACAGATAGTACTTTATTGCACTGGCCGCCGAGATAGGACTTTCTTGCTCTGTCCGCTGAGATAGTACTCTATTGTTAGGAGGCGTCGAATGTTCTTCGCGTGGAAAAAGCAACATTCCCTACTTAATATTTCCATTATTCTAAGTTTAACTATGCGTTTTCATACTACGATAGTGCAGTCCTTTGTGAAATTGTACGCTTGTTAATTCGTAACTAGGTACTTCTGACATGTTTCTAAAAATTCTTTTTGTCATTACAGGTGGTACGTAGGCGATATGTCGCGGCAACGAGCAGAGTCTCTCTTGAAACAGGAAGAGAAAGAGGGTTGTTTCGTTGTCCGTAATTCCTCCACCAAAGGCCTCTACACGCTCTCACTCTACACAAAAATGTAAGTTTTACTTGAAGTTTAACTCAAGCAACAACCCAGAACCTAAGACGAGAGTTACTTCTAAGAGTAAATAATGGAATCAGAAAACGGAAACTGCAGTACAAATGTTTTCCTTTTCTATTATAAGTTCCAACTTGCGTTTCCCTGAATATCTAGCTCAATTACTTCAGGGACTTTAACTTCCATTTATAAGAACGGGTTTGATCCTAAGACGAGAATATTAAAAGACTTGTATTTTTACATTCTCATTAGAGAATGTATCAATTTAGAGTAGGTTAATTAAATTAGGTTCAAATATTTTTCTTGTTATTCAAAATTGAAAATAAGTTCCTATTTTTAAAAATTCTTTCTCTAAGGTATCTGCCCCTGTTTGATAAATTATTTTATAATAGAAAGAGCTTCTCCACGAATAGCCAGGGTGGCTATTTGATCAAAAACCGGGAATCGACAGAGAATTCGGTTGAGTGGCCGAGATTTTTTGAATTTTTTATTTCTCGAATGTACTGTCGAGCGGGAGATTTGACACCGAGGATCGGCGTAGGCAATCGATGTTATCGAATGTCTACATCTAGACTCGTCTGTCGATAATCGACTGCGCTCAGGAGTTTTGGTTT
>WSXT02106266.1:0-11308 GCA_011762715.2 Neuroterus valhalla
CAAACGTAAAAACTATTTTTTCGGAATCAGGAGGTCTCAAAACGTGGACATTTCATAAATTCTGCGAAAGTCAATTTCCACATAAAACCAATACCTTCTCATTATGATGAGAATGTAAAAATAATAAACCTTGATAGCAATAAAATCGCCAAAGTTATGAGAGTAAAAAAAAAATCAAAATTTTAAATATCTATGAAGTTTTTTGAATTTTCCGAAAATCGTTTTTGAGTTTTTCTTTGGACACTCAAGAAAGCAAATATCGAAATTTTCATAAAGATGTTCAACAATAGCTCGAATTCTCCAGATGATTTGACATGGAATTGCTCATATACACTACAAAGTTAAAATTCACGAACGATTTCTGAAATTCTTCAACACCTATCGATTGTCATGAGATCACGTTGATAAATAAAAACAACACCATTCACATTTCAGAATTAGTGATGCTCTTTTATATTCTCATTTATTCCTAAAGAAAAGGAAAATTCTGTTCATTAACAGAGAAAAAATATTTTTATACAAGAGAGCAGCAATATTGAGAAGTCCATTTAAAATAGATAAAAACACAAATTAATTGCAGTCTTACATGGCTGTTAAGATTTTCTCAACAACTGGTTTAAACATTTCACTTAATTGTCAAATTCGTAAAATCTTACATTTTACAACCAATTGACACTGTGGTGCTCCAAATTTAGCTTCAAAATAAATGTGATTCAATGTTTTCCTAATTTGAACCATAAAAATATCAATAAAACTAGGGTTATGTCTCATATTGAATTACACCTGTAGATTATTGTGATGTTCTCCAATGCGTTACGAATATCATATGCTTGAAAATAAGAAAACTGTCAGAGCGTAGTCACAATAAGTAAATATAACCTTATCGTGAAACCAAATCTTTTTTTTTCTTTTAGTTGACTGCCTCCGACAACTCAACCAACTTCACGGAACTCGTTCTAAATATGTGAGTGAAGTTTGAGGGTGGAAGTTCAGGGGGTGAGTAAGGCTGTGGAAGGTGAGTGAAGAGAACAGAAAGTAGTTCTTATTGGGTAGAGGAGGTAGGGTTCAAGTCAAAAGGAAAAGTCAGCATAGGTTTTTTCAGCATTTTCAACCTTCTTTGCAAATCGATTTATTGATTTCGAAAGGTTCTTTATTCTACACACACACACACGCGCGCGCGCGCGTGGCTCGATGATCAGCGGGCGCAAAGGAGAAGGAAAAAGATGAGCAGGGAGAGCGGTGGAAACAAGAAGGCAAGTGATACAATGTCTGGGGCAAGTAAACCTCTTGTTCCGAAAGAGGAGGTGAAATGGGGAAAAGTGATGAAAGATTTCACGGAGAAAGTAGAAGGATTGGAGACAGTGGCAATGTCAGCAAGGAAGGGGAAAGAAGATGAGACGAAACAGATGGAAGAGGATAAAAGGGTGTGGAAGGAAAGGGCAGACAAAAGATTCGAGGATGTAGAGGCTATGTTACTTACAGGAGATGGTGTCAGGGTGGAAAGAGAGCAGAAAGGTATCTAGGACAACGTTGAGAACATGATTGAAGAAAGATTGTGAGAATGAAGAAACAAAGAGGAAGAGATGGTAGCGAGGGAAAGGATAAGGACAGAAGAGTAAATAATGCAGAGGAGAGAAATAGTAGAGAGAAGGAATAATATCATGATAAGAGGGCTGAGGGTGAGGAAGAAGGAAGTAGATGCACTGCTACGAAGCATAGGAGAGATTAAGGGTAAGACTGTGAAATTTAGGCTCAGGGTAAAGGAGGGAAGTGAAGTAGTGGTTGTGGGATTAGAGAGCTGGGAAGATGATTTGCGGATGATACAGAGTCAAAGCCACATATAAGATGGAAGGGTTCCAAGGGGACGATGTGGGTTTGGGATGAGAAGAAAGAGGAGCTGAAAGAAGTGCAGAGGCACTCATTTCGTAGGAAATAGGGGGGGTAGGAAAACAGCAGAGCGGTGAAGTGATAAATGTGCTCTTTTGGAAAGTAGTAGGGATACAAAAGAAAGATGAGGACTTCTGGAGGTTTGTGCAGAAATTTGATGTGGTGGTGCTGGAAGAAACGTCGGCGGAGGGCGAGGAGTGGGGTAGGATAGGACCGAGGCTACCAAGAGGATTCAGAAGAAGGCTCCAAGACGCGGTACGATAAATGAAGAAAAAGAGGGCTTGTACCAATTCACGTTAAGGGCGAGAAGCAAGGGATGCAAATTAGGTCTGTAAAGATAGGAGGGTTGACGTGCAAGTTCGTGACCATGCACAATAGGGATGGGATGAAGAGGATCAAATAAGGGATGGCGAATGTTATAGGTGCAAGAGAGGATGGAATGATGGTATTAGGGGCGGGGTAGAGCGTGCGAGAATGAGGAGGAAAGGGGGTATCTTCAGGAATGTGGAAAGTTTTGGAAAAAGATCGAAGGACACCTTATGAATGAGGAGGGGAAGATTTTGAAAGAATGGAAGCTGGATAGATGGTAAGCGTTCGCGAATGATACTATAACAGGGGTCAAAGAGGGAGAGTACACGTATGTGAGTGAAAGGCAAAGAAAAGAAAAAGTTCCGATGGGTGAGAGAGAGATATGGTTGAGGCAGGCTGTAGAAAAATACCAGCAGTAGCTAGGGGAAGTGAGTTTTGAAGAGGAGTCTGTGGAAGAGATATAAGGGAATCTGAGAATGGAGTTGACTGGGTGCGTGAAAAAGAAAAAGTTTAGGAAAGAGAAGAAAGGAATGGTGGAACCGCGGTGGGATAGGGAATGTCAAAAAATACAGAAACGGATGAAAATGAAGAACAAGAAGTGAAATGATGGAACCGCGAAGAGAGAGAAGTACTTGGAGATGTGTCAAAGAAAAGAGAAAGGGAGGAAGAAGGATCGAGAAGAGGTGTTGAGAAGTTTCAAGATCGAGGGGGACGTGTGGAAGATAATAAGTTGGTTCGGAAACTGTAGAGAGGGGATAAATGAGAAGATCAAAAGTGAGAAATAGAGGAAGTTTTTCAAAGAATCATTTGAGGGTTCAGAAGAACGAAAGAGGGATAAAGAAAGTAAGAGAGGAAGGAGGGACAAACTTGGGTGACAAGGAAATAGAGAAACAAATTAGGAATTTGAGAAGTTCGAAGGCAGCAGGCTTGGACGGGGTGCAGAACGAGGCATGGATTTTGGGCATGCCAGCTGTTAGAGACAGGCTAGAAGAGATAGTGAAGAAGGTATGGAGGGGTGAGAGGATTCCTTTGAGTGGGGGGAGGGACTGATAGTCCCATTGTATAAGAAAAGGGATAGGGGTAAGCAGGAAAATTAAAAAGCAACCACATTGATGAACTAGTTATATTGTGAAAAGGGAGACAGGGAGAACGAGTTGGAGGATTTTGATAGGTAGCCGGGTGTTAAGTATGAGGAGGAATTCTTGAAAAGAGGAGAAGTAGGCTGGTACAGGTGTGTTGGTGGGAGAAGGAGAACAGGAGAGGAGACGGGAAGATGAAGGATGAGAGAGAAAGGTATTTTCGGAAAAAATGTCCGCATGAGGATGAAGTGAGAAGTCACGAGGAGGGGAGAGAGGTGTATGAGATTGTTAAGAGGAGCGGCATGGAGGGAAAGAAGGCAGAATGGGAGAAGAGAATAAAAGGGTCAAGGTATTATAAGGATGAGGTATAATAAGGATTATGTCAATGGAGAGAGGGAGATATTTGGGTGAGAAAGGAGAAATAAAAAGTCAGGAGATATGAGCAAAGATGAGATGTGGAAGCATGGAGGGCTCTAATAGGTTATTGCTTCCGCAGGAGGAGAGATGGTGCGAATTGTGTTGAAAGGGGTACGTACAGATGGAGTACTTGTTGGAAGAATGCAAGGAACTGGAAAGGAGAGGAAGAAGCATGACAGTAATACTGTATGGAAGAGAGGAGAAAAGGGCGATTGCATGGGCGAAGGGGGTATTAGTTAAGATGGAGAGGAAAAGGAGGAAGGAGGACGAAGGAGAATGGAGAAAGATAGATGTGTGAGGAGGAGAGAAAAAGTAATAAGGTAATCCTCGAGAGGAAATAAGAATTCTATTTTTATGAATATCATTATAAATTGTTGTCATAATTATCATTGAAATACACTTCGTGTTCCTCCTATCAGAAAACTGGAGCCTAAACAATTTTTCAATTGAATATTACTTTCCTTTTCTGCTCTTCGCACAGATATAGAACAGCAGAAGTATTTTGAAATATTCATTGGTATGTGAATCGTGAAACCATTTACGAACACATTTCATTGCATTTCAATCGAAGCGATCCTGGACAACCCATGAAATTCAGTAAATGTCGACGCGACTGATCAGTTCGCTTTTTGGGAGCAATCAGTTTCACTGGAGAGTAGCGCGATTGATTTTGTTAATCACAAAATCTTGAGAGACACAGAAGAGCTCTCGTTACAATAGAGGTCTTTTGTTCTGATTTTATTACTTTACAAAAAAATATCAGCGAAGGGAAATATTCTGAAGATCAAATAACATCGGCAAAGCCATATACATGCACAAGGAAATATTTCCCTCTGGATTACTTGCCGGGACGTTGAGAGAAACGAAAATGAAATTAAAGCGTACCTCAGCTCCAAGGTGAAGCTCCTAAGCAACTCATGACTTCGAGGTATGTTTTGTATCTTCCTCTGTTTCATTTACAACTGTCTAATGTGTATCTTTTGTTCCAATTTATTTTCCTATGTCTGTGCGAAAACCACTGCAGAATTTCCATTCCGATGTTAAGAATCAATACCTCCGTCTTGAATTGTCCTAATCTTATTCTAATGTAAATTCTAGCGTTCAATATTTTATTAAGACGTTAGTGCGCGCACGAAATGTGGACGAGAAGGATGGGGTTTTCGTATAGATGCCAGCAATCAATGAAGGTAAGAGCGTAAGAGGGGAAATTGGAGACTAGAGGAGGGCGACCTATACCACCTACAGCTTGCCTATAGTTTCGCTGCTGCCTTTCCACTCTCATGCGAGCGCTCACGGTGACTCTCCTTTTCTTTCTCCCTTTCTCATACACACGCACACTCATACAGATGACTACTACTACTACTAGTACTTTCTGCCACGAGAAAAATCCAGGCCAACACAGCAGTTTACATTATCAATCGGATCAAAGAATAGAAGATGAAATTCAGAAAAAAATTTGGTAGAATTTTGAAATCAGCGTCATAAAGCTTCCAAATTCAAAATCTGTAAATTTTTGCAATTCAAAAGGATCCAAAAAATGTAATAATAACTGAAAATTGATTGAGAATTACAATTCTAGTTTGCAATCCAAACGTAAATGTATTTGCAACCACCAGGTAGCTCACCTGGTAAAGCGTTTGCCTGATAATCGCAAGGTTGCACGCTCGATTCTAGCTGGCTGACCTTTTTTATAGCAAAACTGTTTATTTATTCACTTCTGGATAATTTTAAATAAAATTGTAATTTTTAAAGAGAGGTTTGGTAATTTTTTCAAAACTCTGTTTGAAATACTTATTTCCCAATTTAAATAAAAATAAATACTACAAATAATCAAATAATTAATAATTCAATATAAAACACACAATTTTCCGAACGAAAGATAATGAAGAGTTAAAACAGAGTTTTCATTTAGAAAAATGATTAAACAATCATAAAAATAATAATTCCATTCAAAATTATTGAGAAAGGAATAAGAAAACAGTGTTGCATTAACAAAGAGTGCAGACAGCAAGGATCGAGCGTGCAACCTTGCGATTATTAGCCAAACGCTCAACCAGGTGAGCTAACAGGTGGTTGCAAATACACTCACGCTAGCTCAACGACCGTCCGCTCGCAATTCTTCAAATGCGTTTTTCTCGAAAAAGGTCCAAAATTGCGCCTTTTTGAATTTTCTTAGAATAATTCTGGTAGCTTTCTATTACTGAGGAGAGTATAGACCAAAACAAAAATTAGGCGACCTGAAGGTCCTCTCATCAGTTTAAAGTACAGTAGAAAATCTGACTGTTTCGTTGGTACTCATTTCTTCTTATTGAAAATTGTTTTTTTTTACTCGAAATTTCATTACTCCGTGTCTGGTTGAATAAGACGTGTTTCTTCACGAAAATTCAACTATTTTTACATTCTCATTCTGAATGAGAAGGTATGGGTCCACGTTTTGAGACCTCCTGAGTAAGAAAAAATGGTTCATTTATGAGGATGTCTGTCTGTCTGTAGTCTGTAATCTTTTTACTCGATAACTTTCGAAAGAATGATCGGATTGGATTGCCCTTTGGCACACATTTCGAGGTACCGAAAAGACAGGACAAGTTCGTTAACCAGCTATTTTGGATGAAAAATCATGGGGGGGGGGGGGAATTTTGAACATTTTTTTGGACTTTTCTTTCTGAAACTCAAAAATTGTAAGTACGGTTTCTTGTAATGGGTGAAAAATGAAAAAATTTATCTTCATGGCTTTTTTGATAAAAGCAAGATTGACAGAGTTATGGCATTTTCAAAATCGAAAAATGTGAAAGAAAATGAGAATTTTTAGCCAAATAACGCAAGATTGAAAAGAGAGTCAGAGAGCCAAAATGTTTCTTCTTGGAAGCCCTACAATGAAGTGAATACGACTTTTTGAATTTTCTCAAATAATCGAAAATTCCGTTTTCGATCGCACAAAAAAAATGAAAAAATTTCTGTGAACTCGATAACTTCCGAAAGAATGATCATATTCGTTCGCGCTTTGGCACCCATTTTGAGGGACCAAAAATACAAGTGGCCTTCGTTAAACAGTTATTTCGGATTAAAAATAGAAGAGGGGGACCATTCTGAACATTTTTTTGGATTTTTTCACTAAGATTCAAAAATTGTGAGTACTGTTCCTTATGGTAGGTAAAAAGTGAATGAAAAATAGAAAGATTCATTTTTTGGTCAAACTAGGCAAGGTGCGAAAAAATGTTAAAAACAAAAACTATTCATTTAAAAAAAACCTATAAATTTTATAAATACCATTTTTTCATAAAATGTGCAGTTTTTGAGTTATATCATGAAAAATGTTACCAAAACTGAAAAATTCCATTTTTGAGCAAAACTTTGCGAAGTGTGAGAAAAATTGAAACTAAACAAATTGTTTACCTTCAAAAAATCTACAAATTTACTATCGACTATTTTTCGATAAGAAGAATAGTTTTCGTTTTAATCGCAATAACGCACTTACAAGAAAAAAATTCCATCTTGAAGCCAAACAATAAGAGACAGGAAGGAAAAATTAATAGAAAAATTGTTCATCGTTTTACAAGTTTTAAATGAACTTTTTTTCAATAATGTGTATATTTTTTTTGTTTTAATCGTGATAACGCTTTTAAACCATGTAAAATTCAATTTTCTAGCCACACCATGCGTGATGTAAATATTAGTGGCGAGTATTGTAATAAGAATGTGTTCCTTAAGGCCAGTAGAGCCTCGAGTAAACTAAATAAAAAAAAATTTCATCAAAAATATACAAAAAATCAATAATCTTCATAGAAGTAGAGGTTTTCCGCAGTTTTGCGAAATTTGCAACTCTGTGTATGCATTACATGCATTGTGAACTGAATCAAGCACGTATTGAATTTCTCTATCGGAAATTCAACTGGTCTGCAGACAATTATTCTTCTGAGTTTAATAAATTGGCAATCTGAATGAAATTTTCCTCTTCATGATCAAAAAATGTTTCTTGGTTGAAATTCAACTCTTTTGTTGGAAATTCAAAGAATTTGGTAGAGAATTCAACTCTTGTTTGCCACTAATATTTTTGTATAAAAAATCTTGTCGCAAATTCGTCTTTTAGAGTTGGAAATTCAATTCTCCGGTTAGAGATTCATCCTTTTGTTGATACTTCTTTTCTGTTAATGATAATTCTTCGAACTAAAAATTCAATTATTCCGTCTTTGGTTAGGAACTAATTTTATACAGTTGAAAAATACAGCTGTTTTGAAGAAAGTAGTATTTTTGTTCGAAATTTTTAGTCTTGACTGGAACATTATTTCTAGTGGGAAATCCAACTACTTGGTTAATTTAACTATTTTCATCAAGATTCATTCGTTTTGTCGAAAATCTGGTTATAGATTGACATGTTTGGTTCGAAATTTAACTTTTTTTTACCAAATTAAATATTGTTTGTTAACATTTTTATTTCTTTAGTGAAAGATTCTTTTTGGTAGAAAATTTAACTACTTTGTTGAATCGACTACTTTCACTAAGATTCATTTGTTGCTTTGAAGATTCATTTCTTTGGTTCAAAATTCAACGATTTTTATAGAAAGTTTTTGTTTTTCGATTGAATGATTTTCTCAAATGATGATTTCATTCCTCCGTTCTTTGTTTAAAAACTCGTTTTGGCTCAAAAATTGAATAATGTGGGGACACTTTCTATTTCATCAAATAAAAAATATCGTTTGGTTAAAAATTCAACTATATGAATTTAAATTTACATTTTATGGTATACAATGAATCCTCTTGTCTCAAGAATTCATCGTCCTGGTTTATATTCATCTGCCGTGTTGATAATTAGAATTTTCAACCTAAATTCACGGAGTTCAGTGCGTGCGAAAGTTTTCAAACGTATGCATTCTGAAAAATGACATTTAAATTTAGTATTTCTGAGAAAAGAAGTACAAACATGTTATTGCTACTCTTTTCCTATTTTTTCCTAATTTACCGTTCAAGATCGAAATGAAAAATTTTGAGCCTCAAGTATGAATGCATCCATCAGAAAAAAAGATCGGATGAGAGAGTGTATATCCGGTCGCGGGATTAAATCGGCTGATGTCGAATGAATTGACCCCCCTTAGTGCAAAGTCGTGAGTGGAGGGACCCTCGATCGCAAAATGAGTGAAGCAGAATTAAATCGGACGACACTAAATTGGAAGGCAAATTTTTTGAATAAAATTATCTTTTTAGCAGTCTAATTAGTAAAAATATTCAAACTTATAAGCATTATTGTGTTGGATGCAGAAAACGAGTAGAGGTTGGTGTTCATTATGAGTTACAAGAATTGAAATAAAAGATCATATATTCGAAAAATTCTACATTGTCATAAGAATAACTTATTTCCATTTCAGCTTGTTGCATTTTTCAAATATGTTCTAAAGCATGAAATTCAAAATCTGAAAATTGTTAACCCTTCTGTTCCAGAATTTTCCCATGTTGGTATTCTGCAGAGATGTAATTTATTTGAGAGGAAAATACTCGACTCTATCATTGCATAAAGTTTGATAAAGTTATATAGTATCGAAAAAGCCAGAGAATCTAAAAAAGAACAATGCGTGAAAGTAGAAAGCTCAACGTTCCGGACATTTCTCTTGGTATATTTTAGTTCTCGTTTAATCCACAGGTTACGTTCCAGTGAATTATCGCAATCCATTGGTAAACACAATGCTTTTAAATGTTTTCTATCACTAAATATGGAGGGAAATACAAAAGACTTGCATCCAAAAAAATGAAGGATAGTAAGCGTTCGAAAGCTTTCATACGAGAATGAAGGTAAACTATCACATTTCAGCCTAAACCTATTCGACATAAATCGTTTTAATATTTTTTGATTCCAAAATTTATTTTAATTGGCATTCCTAACAGTATATAGGAATCTACAACTATGTGCCTCACCACCTACAGCTTGCTTATAGCTCGGATGCTCCCCTTCTACTCTCTTGCGTGCACCTGCGATAATTCTCTCTCTTTATCATACAGATGCACACTCATACAGTAGACAGCTCTACCAATCCAGCAGAGCATCTAGCTCGCAGGAACATCCCGATAAAGATTCGTCACGGGTCATTCATATTCGCCGCGTGCTACACGACACGCACATTTGTGTTTGAAAAAATCTGCCCGCTGCGCGGGCACATTTTCATCGCGTGCATCGCGCGCAGCTCGCAAGTTTGAGCGCACCTAGGGCTCGCGTCTTTCGGATCTCATGCTTTGCGCCCGATAATAAATGTACCTCGCGCTCAGCGCTCGGTCTTTGTACATCCCTGAAATTTTTGTATAGAGCTTTCGAAACTAGAAAGTAGAATGCCGGCTGCTGTATTTGATAATTGTGAATTCTCTTTTGTTAAAGCTTTCCCGGCTCTAATGCATATATTCTCATCGTGTGTCTCGTGCTGCACACTCGTTCAAAATTTGTTCTTAACGTAAACTCTTCAATATTACCTTTAACTCTAATGCATCAAATGTATATAATATTAGCTTATATACCTCGTACCTTGTTTTGTTTAGAAAAAATTTAGTGAGTCAACTTCTAATATTAATAAAATTACAAAAGAAACAAGATTAACACATCACATAAAAAATAACAGTTTTTCTTGTCAAACCATTCTTTGTATCTCGTTAAAATTGTTAGAAACTTGACTTTTATCTAAAATATTGTTTTTTTGAATCAATACCAAAACTATGCATCTCATGAGAAAAAAAATTGTTCAAATTTTATAGATGTTCTTTCAAAGAACAATTTTGTTCTTTAACTAGTCACGCACGACAAGAGGCCATACTCACAATTTTTGAGTCTTGGAAAAAAGTCAAAAAATTTGTCCATAGTTCTCCCCCCTTCAATTTTTTATTAAAAATTCTTATGACTTGTCTTTTTTGTCCCTGGGAACGTGTGCAAAAGTGCGATCGAATATGATAATCCTATCGAGAGTTATCGAGATCACAGATTATTTTTTATAATTTTTGTGCGCCCAAAATTGGAATTTTTCATTTCTCGAGAAAATTCAAAAGGTTGTTTCAACGATCTTGTACAGCTCCCAAGAAGAAACCTTATCTTCAATCTTGCGTTATTTGGCCTCAAAATACTCACTTTCGTTTATATTTCTGAATTTTGGAAATGCCACAACTCTGAACATTTTTTTAATGAAAAAAAAAAATCATGAGGATACATTGTTGCACTTTTTACCTACTACAAGAAACCGTACTTACAGTTTTTGAGTCTTGGAAAAAAAGTAGAGCGGTCGCGGGACCGCCGACAAATGCTTTGCTCTATCGCGTTGAAAGAAAATTATAAATTTTATTGTTATTTATTTCATTGATTAGAGGAAAACAGCTATCTTCTCACTTTATGCATACATGCACGCCAGTAAAAGAAATAAAAGCAGGAATTATAAAGTTGATGGAGATTCAAATATCAAAGAAGTTAAATTATTGAAGTTTGTCAGTTTCAAGTGTTATATGTAGACGTGAAATTTCAGACGAATCACTATCAGAACTATTAATTATAAATGCCTTTACTCGCACGCAACGTGAAAGTCCGTGTTCAATACACACACGCGGCGCGTCGAGTGTGCGCCGTGTCCACAGCAAGAGTGAGGACGGACGAAAGG
>WSXT02106277.1:0-11308 GCA_011762715.2 Neuroterus valhalla
ACTTTTATTTCTTTTCGATTTTCTACCTAATAATTTTCTCTTGGAAATTTTTAAACTTATTAATTTTTTGATCATTCCAATTTTCGTTTATATAATTTAAAAAAAATTGATTTCGAAGTACATCATAACCGGGAGTTTTTTTTGTAACTTCAAATTTTTGTTTTTTACATATTAATTTTTTGTTCAAATTTATTTCAAATTTATTTTTCTTGATTTGGTTCAAAAGTATTTCAAGTTCATTCGGATTCCGGAATTGCATTGTGAACATTTTGGAGTTGTACGCATTATTATTTCAAAATTTTCCATCTATCTTCAAATTAATGTTGAAGTACACAAAAACCAGGAGTTTTTCGAATTTTGTCAAATTTGTATATTTCAAATACTAATTTGTTGTTTAAAATTATTTCAAATTCATTCTAATTGATAAGGTTCTAGAAATTCCTCTTTCAAATTCAGTTTTTTTTTTTTTGGAACTTACTATCGCCCTCCTAAATACGTGTTTATTTTTCCAATATGTGACGAAATGTGTGTTTCCAATATTCTTTTGTGTGATGATTTTCACTAAAGTTAAGCAGCGTTTGATGCGGTGAGAACTTGGATGGGTAACCACCCGGGAAATACCGCGTGCTGTAGGCATGTTGGCGGGAGACACGTGCCCTCCCTTACCCTGCAAGGGATTATGGCTTGACGGTACAAAAAAAATTATTAGTGATAAGTTATCTGTATTTAAACTATGAATTGCTTAGTTTGATGTCCAACATGAAGTTTTTTTTTTGAGTTGAGAGAAAAAAGGAATTTAAGAAATATAAATCCCATCGTAATCATAATTTACTGTTTGAAAAATAGTTGCTATCTTGTTAATTTTTTGGGAATCTCAAATTTTGTCTCGGATTTCGAAGTTTCGGAGAAATGTTTACAATAATAATGGTGAAAGCGTGAATTATTCGGGAAATTTTGGTTTTCAAAAAAAAGTCTCATTTTAATTTTTAGGCACCTTATGTTGAAACTGTTTATGGTTCAAAAAGGACACACATACCAAGTTTTACTGCCTAAGCCTTTATTTACAAAAAATTATAAAAAGTTCTTTTTAAAAATTTTGAAATATATTTTTGAATATATCTCCATTCATTTTCTTTAGATGCCAAAAAACGTTATTTGACTCCTTATTATTTTCTAAAATAAACTTAGGTTTATGAATCTCAGTAAAATAGCCGCCGTCAGTTCATTTTTTTCCATTTTATATCTAGAAACAGGATATCTAGAAAAGATTTTACAATAATTAAAAAGAAAAAGTTGATTACCTCCAATGTTTTGCAAAATACAGGCTTTTGAAAAGAAATTCCGTTTTTATTTTTAAAAACAATGTTGAAATCCTCAAATATATTTTCAAATAAGTCTTAATTTTTTTAATAAAATGCAAAAACTCGTGTAAGATAAAACTTTCCTTTGAATTTGTTTAACATCTCATGAGAGATAAGCTTGATAGTCATGCAGTAATCAACGCACACATTCCTCTAAATCCTCACATCACTCACAAACCCAACAAACGTGGCCCTGCACGTTCGGCGCCTCTCATGTTACAAGGGCACCGAAGACCAAGATTCCGACCGTGGACCATGGGTTTGCCTTCCATAACCTATCAGATAGGTCATTACTGACCCTTTAAACTCCCCTTCCACACTCTCCTTCTCTCTTCTCCTCTCTCCCTCTCACTCTTCCCTTCGGCATTTCTCCCACCCTCATTACACCGCGGAATCAGGAAGAGAAATCGTTGCACGAGGGTACACTGTACCAGTGAACCCGCCGCGAATGACTCCCACCCTCCTCACTCTCCCCAACCTCCTCACTCTCCCCAACCTTCTCACTCTTCCCACCCAACTACCCCACACACAGGAGTAAGCTTCCCCTAACACACCAACCCTGATCAGCACATCTAACGTCTCCAACTCACCATTTCAGGGGTAGGGAGTACCACTTGTCAGCAGGGGAGTAAATTGTGGTGGGAGGTCAACAAAATTGAGTGGGGGGATGGCCTACCCGCCTGGTGGGGAGAGCACGACGACGGCAACTGAGAGGTCATTGACCTCAGAGGCTCGCTGCCGGCTGCTAGAACGCTAGGCACAACCGTGGTGCTGCTGCTGCTGCTCCCGCCGTTGCTCCTCGTTGTTTCGCGTTGTTCATTCGCGAGCAACCTCGTGTGCGCGCAATCGGCTCCAACCTTTCCTTCACTCTCTCCTTCAGGCAAGGACGAAGGCCCCAAGTTCCAGACGTACCACAACCGTTTCTAGCAAATCAGCAAAACTCGTGTTGCTTCCGATCGTGATACGCGAACGCGTGTTCTGGCCGGTCCCCACATGATACGTCTCTTCATCATCAGGACGTATCATCATCCCCCCCACCCCACTTCCTCTCCCGGGACATTGGTTTCCTCTCCTGGAATATCCGTATTCTCACCTGGAACATCCGTTTTCTCAACTGGAACATCAGTTTTCTCAACTGGAACATCTGGTTCCTTACCTGAGACATCTGGTTCCTTACCTGAGACATCTGGTTCCTTTCCTTGGACATCAGTTTCTTCTCCTAGGACATCTGTTTCTTCTCCTGGGGGACCTGTTTTTTCTCCTGGCACATTGGGTTCCTCGGTCTCGGGGAGACCTCGATTTAAGATCCTTCCGGGTCAACTCTGATTATGGAGCAGTGATCTCGAGGTGAATGGACATTTTAATAAGAGGATAAAGGAGGGTGAATGGAAATCGGGGATGTGCAGTGTTTTCGATTATCAATGAATAGTTGATAATTGAGTATTGATACCAGTGATTCAGTGCTGTGAGCAAAGTGAACCTGGATTAATATTGCTGATGGAGATTTCTTCTTATTATTATGAAATGAACAGGAGATGATGCAATGGGTAATGTGATGATGACAAAGGGAGGATTAGGGTCAAAAGGGATTGTAATTATTAATAATTAGTTGTAGAATAATTATTTATTATATGATATGAATTATTACCAGGGCAGTGATTCGACCTGGAACTTTGAAAAACCCGGAAATAGTCTAGGATTTAATTCAAAAGCCTTGATTTTTATTTAGTTTTTGCTCTTTTTAGTTTTGCTAGTTTTTTCAAAGCAACTCTTCTTCAAATTTTGCAAACTTCGAAAGTTTAAAAAACAATTGATCAATTGAATTTTCAGCGAAATTAAAATGTTAGTTATGATCAAACAATTAGTTTAATCCTCTCTTGAAATGGTAAATTTCCAAGCTAAAAAGATGAATTTTTTACAAGGCTTCTGATTTTTCCACAAAACAATTAAATTTTCAACCAAAAAACATTACATCCTCACTTAAATCGTGATTCCTAAAAAAAATGCATTTTTATGCATAACAAAAAAAAGGACATTTGAAAAAAAAGATTAAAAAGCAATTTTCATATGGAAAGATCGATTCTTAAATGAAAATATAAATTTTTAAGAAATGATGGATTGAAAAAATGAATTCCTAACAAAATAAAGATGATGTAGTAATAAAACAGTTCAATTTTGAACCGAAATAAATAAGGTTCCACCAAAATATAATCTTCAACAGAATATTTCAACAATCAATTTAACATAGTTGATTTTTCAAACGAAACTACCAAAAAAGATTCATTAATAAAAAAACAGTTGAATGTTCAACCAACTATTTGGATGAAAAATTAAACAAGAAACTTTTTCGAACATATATATAATGCTTTAACTAAAAAAGATGCATTTTTTATGAAAATATCTATTTTTAACAGATGATGAATTGGGAAAATGAAATCTCAACAACAATAAGATGGAATAGTAATAAAACAGTTCAATTTAGAACAGAGAAGACTAAGGTTCAACCAAATTATGATTTTAAACAGAATATTTCAAAATTCAATCTAATAATGTTGATTTTTCAAACAAAACTATCAAAAAATTAATTATTAATAAAACAGTTCAGTGTCCAACCAAGTATTTAGATAGACAATTAAACAAGAACATTTTTTCAACAGATATATAATCCTTCAACTGGAAAAGATCAATTTTTATAAGAAAATACCCATTTTCAACAAATGATGGAATGATAAATGGAATTCTCAGCAAAATTAACATGAAATAGTAATAAAAGAGTTCAATTCTGAACCGAAAAAGTTGAGGTTCAACCAAAATATAATTTTAATTAGAATATTTCGATATGTTGGATTTTCAAACAAAACTACCAAAAAAGATTCATTAATAAAAAAACAGTTGAATGTTCAACCAACTATTTGGATGAAAAATTAAACAAGAAACTTTTTCGAACATATATATAATGCTTTAACTAAAAAAGATGCATTTTTTATGAAAATATCTATTTTTAACAGATGATGAATTGGGAAAATGAAATCTCAACAACAATAAGATGGAATAGTAATAAAACAGTTCAATTTAGAACAGAGAAGACTAAGGTTCAACCAAATTATGATTTTAAACAGAATATTTCAAAATTCAATCTAATAATGTTGATTTTTCAAACAAAACTATCAAAAAATTAATTATTAATAAAACAGTTCAGTGTCCAACCAAGTATTTAGATAGACAATTAAACAAGAACATTTTTTCAACAGATATATAATCCTTCAACTGGAAAAGATCAATTTTTATAAGAAAATACCCATTTTCAACAAATGATGGAATGATAAATGGAATTCTCAGCAAAATTAACATGAAATAGTAATAAAAGAGTTCAATTCTGAACCGAAAAAGTTGAGGTTCAACCAAAATATAATTTTAATTAGAATATTTCGATATGTTGGATTTTCAAACAAAACTACCAAAAAAGATTTATTATTAATAAAACAGTTGAATGTTAAACCAAGTATTTGGATAAACAATTAAACAAGAATATTTTTTGAACAGATGTATAATGCTTCAAATAAAAGAGATCAATTTTTATAAGAAAATACCTATTTCCAACGAATGATGGAATGATAAATGGAATTCTCAACGATGTAAAGATGAAGTAGTAATAAAACAGTCCAATTTTGAACCGAAAAGATTAAGGTTCGACCAAAATACAATTTTAAACAGAATATTCTGAAATTCAACCTAATATAGTATAATTTTCAAACAAAACGACTAAAAAAGATTAATTATTAATAAAACACTTAAATGTTCAACAAAATATTTGGATAAATTATTAAACAAGAACATTTTTCAAACAGATATACAATAATAACTAACTTTAATGAAAAAAGGGCAATTTTTATATGAAAATATCCATGTTCAACAAACGATGGATTAATAAATGGAATCCTCAACAACGTAAACACGAAGTAGTAATATAAGAATCCAATTTGGAATCGAAAAGATTAAGGTTCAACCAAAATATAATCTTCAACAGAATATTTCAACATTCGATTTAACATAGTTGATTTTTCAAACGAAACTATCAAAAAAGATTAATTATTAAAAAAACAGTTGAATGTTCAACCAACTATTTGAATGAATAATTAAACAAGGACATTTTTCAATCAGATATATAATCCTTCAACTGAAAAAGATCAATTTTTATAAGAAAATACCAATTTTCAACAAATAATGGATTGACGAAATTGGAAAAATAATTTCTCAAGAACATAAAGATGAAGTAGTAATAAAACAGTTCAATTTTAAACAGAAAATATCAAAGTTCAACAAAAATATAATTTTTACTAGAATATTTTAACATTTAACTTAATGTAGTCAAATTTATAAACGGAAGTACCAGAAAAGATTAATTATTTATAAAAGATTTGAATGTTAAACCAGATATTTGGATAAACAATTAAACAAGAACATTTTTTGAACAGATACATGATGCTCCAACTGAAAAAGATCAATTTCTAACAAAAATCGAAAGGGTTTATTTTCGATTATAAAAGTTAGTTTCGGAACAGAGCGTATGATTTTAAACCTAACAAAAAGAATTTCGAACCTATCGAGATGCATTTTGAACCCAATAGAATAACTCAATAAGGAAATCTAACTATTTTTGTTTCAAAATTATACATTTTTTACTGAAAAATATACTGTTATATTTCCCGTTCACAATCCATCTCTCCTGGTTAAAAATATACTTTTTGATTGATGATTCAACTATTGTTTCGAATATCAAATTTTTTCAGTTGAAAATTCGATAGAAAATTCCTCCTTTTGGAATAGAAATTCAAATTTAACTTTTTGGTTTAAAATGCAACTATTGTTGGAGAAAGATCAATCTTTTTTTCTAATGACTATTTGGATAAACATTCATTTTGTAGAAAATTTGCCTCTTTGGATATAAAATCCGTCTTTCTTGGTTTTAAATAAAATAAAATCCATCTTTTATTGCAGGAAAGTTTGAAACTATTGTGATAATTAAACAAAAAAAGTGATCATAATAAATACATTTTAAGTTGACCTTGAAAATTGAACAAGCTTTACCTGGAATAACCTTGAAAAACCTGGAAATGACCTAGGACGCAAGTTCAATGCCTCGGATTTCTTCTATTTACCGTTTTTTTCTGTAATCACTGAAATTTTTAAGAATACTGCATTCCTAATTATTTTCAATCAAATAGTTTAATTCTTCAATATGATTTTGAACAAAAAAGTTAATTTTCCACCAAAGTGTTAAGTTTAGAAAAAGACGTTTTTTTACAAAAGAATGAAATTTTCAACGAAAAAATCAGTTCATTATCAAAAAAATTAATGTATTATTAAAATCAGGAATTACTTTTGTTGAAAAAAACGATAACACTGTCGTAGTAAAAAAACATGAAATTTCGACTAAAATCATGAATCTCCAAAATAAAAAGAAAATACTTCTCTTACAAAGTAGTTCTACTTTTAACCAAGTAGCTGATTTTTCAACCAACAAAGTTTTTCTTTCAAAATCAAAAATAGTTCAGTTCAGCCACAAAAAACTAGTTTGAACAAAAAACCCTAAATGGACAACCAAAACAGATTAATTATTCGAGCCTTTTCAAATAAGAGAGAGAGAGAGAGAGAGAGAGGAAACTCCAATGGAGGGATAAAACGATCAATTTCCAACTTAAAATCTCAATTTTTATCAACAACATTTTTAAAATAAATTTTAAAGAACAAAATTTTTTTATTGCGAAATTGAGGTTTGTGAAGTTTTTGAAAACAAGAAGCTTTATGAGAATTTTGAAAGATTTCTAGAGAATAAAAGAAAACTTATTGAAGATTAGCAGGAAAAATTTTTATGATTTTTTATTGCAAAAAATTGTTAGAAAAAATTATAAATATTTTAGAAGGTTCCAAAAGAAGAATCTGGTCCTCTTTATAATTCTTCAGGATTTCTCCGAAATTTGTGGAATATTTCGAATCATTTCGAAAGATATTCACTAGTTATGGAAAACAATTCTATTTTCATTGAATAGAGATATTGAAGGGTATTTCTTCCAAATTTAGTTGTAAGACTTTTTCCTAATTTGTAGAATTTTTAAAATTAAAATTCCAGAAAAATTCAATGTTTTGAGAGATCTCAACAAATTTTTAACAGAAAAAGAAAGTTTTCCGGAGTCAATTTGAGTTAGTTCAAAAGATAAGACAGAATTTTGAAAGTGTCGGAAGGATGGACAATACTTTAAAATTTTCAAGTTTCACAAAAACTCACATAATAGTAATAATGATAATAACATAAAATATTTTCAAATTTCTTCCAAGCTTGTGAAAGTCTTACACATATTTTCCAAAAAACTTATTCGTCGAATTTTTATGCTCTTACCTTCCATATTTTTTTAAACTCATAAATAAAATACACTTGAATGAAAAAGGTATACAGAGGTTTTGCCAACCCCATGAAGTTATAAACGTATTTCCCATTTAAAAAATACGTTGTGAATATTATCTAGAATAATTAATATTGGGTGTATGGTTTTAACCATCAGTATTTCTCTTTCCACTTATTCTTTGAATAAAAATAAAAAATACTTTTTGTATTCCGCCCTCATAAGTCCATTTCATAGGGTCCGAAAAAAACCCCATAAGTAAAAAATTTGTATTTGCTTGTTCATGGCGCAAATTATTATTTTTTGCAGTCTGTCACAAAAAATTGACCCAAATACATAATTGAATTCTTTCCACCGATAATTACATTTTAAATTAATCGTTTGAACAAATCATTATTGTTTATAGCCAGTTTCTTTTATAATAGAGTTAGAAAGTTGCATTTTTTCCGAATTTCCCAACTTTCTACCTAGCTGGAGTGAAGTAAACAAACAAAGAAAGCAAACAAAAATAATTATTCAATAATTCTATTATTATATTATTATTTTCAACAATATTTTCAACAATATCCAATAAAACAAACATAATTGTTGACACAATGTATCAATGTATGTTCATGAATATTTTATTCTGGTGTAAAATTATAAATTTGCAGTTTTTTCTAAATCTTTAGCTTCTCTTTGGCATTCAGTTATGAGCAAACTATGAATGAACACCAAAAAGAATTATGCTGAAAGCATTTTTGTTCAAATAAATATTTTCCATGCATTAGCAAAAGAGTTAAAATACTTGATTTCAAAAAACATGGAACTCGACTTGCAAAATGATTATTATTGATGTGTTTTTGTTATTTTTTTATAACTTGAGAGTTGGAGGGGAGATATTTATAGAAAATAATGAATTGAATAAATATTTAATTTCGTTACCTCGAGTTAATTGTCACCGTACAAAGTGAAAAGCGGACAAAAAATTTTAAATTTCAGAAAAAAGGAACTTCCTAGCGTTATTCAAATAGAATATTATCAAAAATGATGATAAAATTGTTCAATCAATATTTTTTCTCAACCTCAATTATTAATCATTACCTCATTCTAAGCAGAAAGTAACCAAAAAGTTGAAAATTTCAGATAAAAACCGGACCTTCCCAGCGCCTTTGATAAATAATATAAAGCAAAAAAAGATTGTGTTATAAATAATATGAAGTTACTAAAACTATTCCTTTTATAGAAATTCATTGATAATGGCCTTGCTTCCATAAACAACCACAAATTGTTTGAAAAATTCATTGGAAAATATAATCATCACTATAATGCATATTATATGTATGAAAAATAATTAATACCAAAAGACATCGAAAAAAAATAGCGCTATAAACTCGCAAAATCCAATTTTTCACTAACGGGTTTTTTTTTATCGAAATCTTCAAAAATCTACATTTTTTTTATATTGTTCGAAATCTTCCAAATTTTAAAATGATTTTCAAGAATTTCGTTTAAACTTCTGAAACTTCTGTTATCTTTTGAATTATTTGAAGTATGATAAAAATTCTATAATTTGCATTCTTATAAATTTATAAATGAGATAACTATTATTATCAAACACTTTTATTCTGGAAATGACAAGCCGTTTGAGTTAAACATCTTTTTCATCGTGTAATGTTTTGAAAGCCTTTAATTTCAAATTATATAACATTGATACTCCTCATCAAGCATATTCAACTTAGAAGGCTACCCAGTCGTCAAATTGTATAATATGAAAGATTTTAATTTGATTTTTTTCAATGTCAAACATAAAAATGTTAATGACCTTGTAAAATTGTTCAAATAACAAAAAACCCAGAAGATAATCGAGAATTCTTGTCTAAGATTTGTTTTCTGGAGCCGACCTGAATTATTATATCAATTTTGTTTTATTTTGATGATAATGGTAATCAAGAAAATTTTATTATTCTGTGATAAATTATCTTATTTTTGTACAATTGATATATTCCTAACTTAAAAATCTTTGTGGAGTGACTCAAGTTAAGGAGTAATTCTTTACTTTCAGCTTGGTTTATCAGAAAACATTTTTCTTTTAAGAAATCAACACCAGTTAGATTCCATGAAGCTGAAAAATATGAGATAACACGTAATTCAATATTTAATTAATCTATTTGTACATCATTCCCCATCTTTCGTTGGTAAATATACTGGCCGACTTTTTATAAATTGTTATTTTTTTATCAGTTTCAGCTTCATTTATTTTTAACTTTGACATCTTATTTTATTGACAATTTGGGGAGGGCTGAGTTTAATTGATGGAATAATAATTCTTGAAAAGAAGAAGAATATATGAACTTGGAACAATATTTTGTTCTTACATAAAATTCCTGACAAAAAATTGCCAAATCATGAAATATCTGACACTGTAATTCTCCGACAAGAGGATCTTTCCAAATTCAAAAAATTGAAAAAATATTTTCTCCAATAATAATATTTATTTATTGATGATACAATGATTCAGTTTTTTAATCGCTGAATATTTTCTCGGAAATAAGGAACATTATTTCTCATATTTTTTAAATAGGAGAGAAGCAATTTTTTTCATACTGTATATATTTTTAATAAAAATTTAATCAGAAATATATATTTCATCATTCTTATATCAAATTTGAACATTAATTAGGAAAATATATAAATTTAGAAGTGTTTAAAGAATTGTCACTGATCGAAATATGTAAAATTGTATTATTAATAAATAAATATCATTGATTAAGAATAGTTGGTTCATCAGGTGAAATCTGGGAATTTCTCAATTCAGGAATTTTTTCGTGTCAGGAATTTGACGGTGACGGATATCTCATATTTCGGCAGTGTTTTTTTGAGAATTTTTTCATTCGGACATATCCCAATTGACGATTTTTAAGCAGTCGGGAATCTTTTAATTCTGGAAAATTTCTATTCCAAATTTTTCTCCTGTTATTTTAAAGTGTCGGCAATTTTTTTTCAGGATTTTCTGGTCGTACCGAGAAAATTCCTCTTTTCGCTATTTAGAAAGAAAGAATTACGTCTTTATAAAAAGGAGACGACTGGAAATTTTCGAAAAATAAGATTTCCGACAGTTATAAATTCCTGGAAAGAAAATTCCTTAAAATATAAATTTTCCGACTGCATGAAAATCCCAGATTGGAGAATTTTTGGATAATATAATATCTAACAATTTTATAATATTACCGAATTAGAAAAGTTCCAAAAAATGAATTCCTGATAGTTCATAACATTATCAAATTGAAAAATTCCCGAATAATAAAATTCCTGATAAAATATTACTGAATTATAAAATACCTGACACAAGAAAAACCCAAATTATGACATTCCCTTATTTCCACAAAAAAATATCAATTTTTTCATCAATAATATTTATTGAGTAATAATACTTCGACCAATGATTTTGATCAATAATTTTTTTTAACAATTTAAAAAATTTTTTTATTCTAATAATTATTTTAATTTGAAATGAGAGAGATCTTGAAAAACCTTTCGATTAAGTTTTTTTTTTGACATGCGCAC
>WSXT02106288.1:0-11306 GCA_011762715.2 Neuroterus valhalla
AAGAAAAACACAAATATGAAATAGAATCAAATTTTTATCAAGTTATTTTAACATATTTCTAGAAGATTAAAAAAACATACAAATAACAACAATGGATTGTTAAACCACAGATGCCTAATAATCATAAAAAAGATTCACACAAACTATCAAATAGTTGAATAGTTAACTCGGACGTGCTGTTAGCATCTATTTCAGCTAGCACTGTTCTAAAACCTCAAACCTAAACAACCCATTGACAACCAATAGACTGTCTAGACGGTCGATTCATATGATCTCTATTTGGATACCTAAAAAAGTAGTGGTTAGGAGACCAAATTGCAATTGGAAGTCGATCTTATTTCTGGATCTTAATTTTGACGCTGCAGAAAGAGCTAATTGGAACACTTTGTTGCAACTTGTGGACTAAATCATTTCATCGATATGTGGTCGTTGGAAGACCAAATTTTAATTAGTAGAGTAACAAGTCGAATGCAGGAAAACTGGTAACTATAGAAATGAATCCTTATTATCAGGGGAATTGAATGCTACTTCTTACAACAAAGAGTGTCCAACGCAAGGTTGGCGCGCTTCTTCTCCCCCCCCCTCTCCAAACGCTACATCAAGAATCCTCTCCTTGCTCGCGGCATGAGCGCATCTCAGGTGGTAAGAGGGGGGATTAATGAGTGACAGTTATTTATACCGTTGCTTACGTGTTAGACACATCTGTGTTACAATATTTTAAAAAAGTAGACGATTGATTTTCTTGATCTTCAACTGAATGTTGGAATGAGTCGTTGGTCAAGGACCAAATCGTTATCAGAGAGTGTTTTATTATGACAATTTCTGTTGAGGCGCAGGAATAAGCGGTTGTTGAAAGGATAAATCGTAATAAGCAGACGGTGTTTTCTATGGATCACCATTTGGATGCTCAAGGAAGTGGAAATTAGAACACTACGGCGTAATTTGTATACATACCATTTTTTTTTGTATCAGTTTAGATGCGGAGGATGGTAGTCAGTAGAAGACAAAACTATAGTTATAAGGAAGCCTAAATGTTACCGATTACAATATTCCTGAAAAGTGGACAAATAATTTTCCCGATCCATATTTGGATGCAGGAAAAATAGGTTGTTCAAGGACCAAATCGCAATAAGTGGAAAATCTATTCCCTCGATCTCCATTTGGATGCACAAATAAGCGGTTCCTATAAGACCTAAAAATAATAAGTAGACGATGTTTTTTTTTTTCTGAATCTCCAGATGAATCCCTGCTATTTGGGTGCGGCAAACTGTGGTTGTGAGATAGCCGAATTTGTGATGAGTTGACTAATCATCTTCATTTCCATTATCCTCATTCGGATGCAGAGATTGAAGCTTATTGGAAGATTAGCAAAATAAATCATGACTAGTAAACTTTTCATTTTTCAACCTCTTCTCCAATTAACGACAAATTTGTTCAACAATGCATCCATTTGTAGTTATTAGAAAGCTAGAATGCTACTTTCATAAGATTTTACAAAAAAAGGGGACAAATCAATTGTTCGATCTTTGTTCAGATGAACAGAAAATTTTTTACAAGATCCAATCCTAATTAGACATCGATACATTTTCTTTATCCTAGCCTAATAAGAAATTCTTTCTACAGATGAAGAAGAAGTTCGTTTTGTGAAACTATCATAAAGTTATCTGTCTGCTCTGAAGAAGGATTTTTTTCTTCCTTTCTACTTCCCAATTCAAGATTTGGATCAGAGAATGTGTTTCTTCTCAAGAAATATTTAAAGCTATTCGAAATATGAAATTCAAAACAACTCCGAGTGAGTTTCTCAAATTAGGAACATAAAAAATATATGAAAAAAGTAAAGAAGCACAGTCCTCTCAAATGGCAGAAACGGATTTCGAGGAAACGACTTCCGAACCCTGTGGACATCCGTAAAGTAACATATACGTATACACAAACGCGGACGCGGGTAAATTTAAAATGCGATTACGCGAAACGAAGGGTGTCCCTCAACTCGCAGGGGATCAGCAGCGGCAGCGGCAGCGGCAGCATTCGGTGGACATAAGAATAGCTAATACGGTAGAGGTAAGGGAGATTGCAAAAGGACGCGACGGAGAGAGAGGTGGTTGGATGGCTGCCATTAAAAGATTTCACCCCACCCCCATCCTCTTCCCCTAAACTCACTCGACCCACCCACCACCCTCGTCTTAGCGTCCAGGGCGCCCATATATAAGGGTGAGTAATCTGAGAGACACCCCTTCCTCTTCTCCTTTCTCATTTTCTTTCCTCCTTTTTCTCACCCTACCAACACACATGCGAGCTCCCCTCCTCTACTTCGCCCCCACTCACCACACATATACACATGCTAGAAATTTATACACAGAGTTTTACCGAATGACCTCTTATACGAATCCGGAGTCCTTATAAATGCTGACTTATCTCGCATTTAATTATTGAATGTTCTTCTGATTGGAAATGTGAAATTTCTTCGCATCTTCATTAAACAGTCGTTAGACTCAAAATGATTTTTTATAATACGCGCAACGAAAATTCGACTTTCGCTGCCTTTTGAGCGATGCGAATATCGCGAATTAATGCCGAGATTTCTATTCACCACTAGTGGGGAATAGAAATCAGCTGAAGCTGCATAAGTAAATCTGCTGTGCAATCAGAAGAAATTTGAGAGTGTTTCTGTATTGGTATCGCTGAGTCGCGCGCGTAAAAAGTGTCAATAATGCCAACCCATTACCGTAATTATGTATGTGATTGTCACATTTTGTCAACCATAACCTTAAAACTCTAGTTTTTCTCATTTCGCTATCACTCAAGAGTCGTCGGAATCCGAGTTCTCGATGCAATTTTTATGGAAAATATCGTACATGGCGAGTGGCGAATGGCGGAGATCACTGACTCGTGTGGTGCTGCCCTCGCTTCGCTCGGGCCAGCAACTCCACACTCGCCAGTAATCTGAGCCATTCGACCCTTGCCATGTAAAATACTATTGTTTTGGTCCTATTATAGGATTCTATCTCGAGAGGAAAGAATGACTTCTTTTCCAGTCTATTCCTTGAATTTTCCTGGTAACTATACACAAAATAAGACTTTGGTTTATTCAGCTAGATGATTTTAGTTCGGTTCTAATTCTAGATTCTAGTTGTTTTGATGCACTATCAGAGAGAAGTGTTCAGTTTCAAAGTCCTATTATTATCGGATGATAGTTTATGGGAAAAAATGGTGTCATTGGAACTGTTTCCTCCAACTCATATCCCCTTAAAAATCACGCGCTCGTGGTGGTGCTTTTTACTGGACCCTCGTATCCAATTATTATTTCTTTGAAAATAATTCGAGGGTACTTCTCACTCGGAAGTGATAATATTTTCCCGTTTTTCAACTCTGGTCCTTGTAGATGAAAGACGCAATTATGTGCCATTCATATTAGAATTAATTTTTCACGGGGCTTCAGCTTTGAGACCTGGACAGCTCTCCTTTCATTCTATTCTGCAAACTGAAAGAAACGGCGTTTATAAGCCAAGGGAGATGGGTTCGCTTGAATACGAACCAATTTTTCCAAGCTTCCAAGGCTTTTTAATTAGAATGCATTTCCCGAACATCTTAAAGTATATGTATATACTTGGATATCGAAGGAGTAGGTTCATTTTTAAGAGCAAAGAAGTCTGGAAAATCTTTCGAATCTACTTTCAATCAAGTGAATCACAATAATTTGTATGATTAATTGATGCTTGCCTTAGCAACTAAATGGATTGTATTGTTATGAGCTGCAATGGGAATTTCAATTGCGAATAGAAATGTGCTTTGTGTTGTGCTCTCCTTTTTTTGCCTTGAACCCCTTTTTTTCAATCAAAATTCAACAAATAATATATCCGAAAACTGATTTGAGCTGATTGCACCATAACAATCCTCCTTCAAATTTCCGTACGGAAACCTTGTCATGACTTTTGCTACCTTCACATCCATATACCTTCACATGCAACTCTTGTCATTTTATAACTTTTCATTTATTTTCTCTTCGGAGTCTCATTCATGCATACCACGTTCTTTGTGAACAGAATAATGAATTACTCTTTCCGTAAGCATTGTACCGCACATATTCTATAAGAATTTCGAGTCAATCGCTTTTACGTAACGCTATCGACTGAAATTTTTTTTTGTTAACAAACCAATTTCTTCCTCTCCCAACTGAACAATTTTTTTAGTGTGAAAGTAAGCCATGCTCTTTAATTGTCCTATGAGTTTTTTAATATATCTATTCCCTTCCCAAAATTCACATTATTTCTGAATATCCATCAATTTTGGTAAAAAATTATCTTGAATTTTGTTTTTTCACATATCTATCATTTGAAGTATCAATTAATTTTTTGCCTAAAAACTCAACCATTGTGTTATAAATTCTTCTTCCGTTTGTCAATTTTTTTTAATTAAACATCCAACCATCCCGCTGCTGGTGGGAAATCGATCCATTTTAGTTGAAAATCTAACCATGATTCGGAAATTTATATTTTTTGGGTCTATGAGATTGTTCATTTACGTGTAATATCATAATGATCTTCAGCCTAAGTATCACCTATTACATGTTGTGTCAAAAATTTATCTTTTTGGCCGCGAAAGGAAAACATGGATGTAAATTATACTCATTTGTTAAAAATCTTTTTTTTTGTCAAAGATTTACCGTTGAGGATAATAAATAATCTCTCGGGTAAAAAATGTGATTTTTTTATTATTGATGGTTCTTTTCAATGACACAATGAATAAATTTATAAATAATATATAATTATTTTCTTCATTTTTCCCCTTATTTTGTAAAAGATACATAGTTTGATATTAATTTCACTGTGTTTACTGAAAATTTGTCTTCCTTGGAAACATACAAGTGTCCTCAAATCAAAATCGATTCTTCCTAAGAAATTTATTGTTTTGTTCGAAGCCAAGAATTATGGTTAAAAGTTAAACTACTTCGTTACCATTTTCTTGCTTGAAGATACATCATTTGCTTTGAAAATTCATCTCTGGTGGGAAACTCCGATTTGTTGTCAAAAAAGAAATTTTTTCAGTACAAGCCTAATAATCGCAATTTATGTTGGCAATCCATGTATTTTTTCAAAAATTGGCTTTTTTTGGCTGGAATATCTGCTGTTATATTTTCTGTTTAAAAAGCAAATCTTCTGCTCAGAAGTTCAAGAACTCCTTAGGTAAAAATTACCTTCTTTGGTCAAGGAATTTATCATTAGAGTTGGAAACTCACCTTTTTGGTATTTGTTCCCTCTGAATAAATTTTACTATTTGAGCTCGAAATTGGAATATTTCACGTTTGGAACAACGACTCAAAAAAATCTTGTTGAAAACTCATCTTTCTGGTTGAAAATTCATTTTTCCAAGTTGAGAACTCAACTGTTTTCTGTTGAAATTTTGTCTCCTGGGTGGGAAGTTCGTCTGACCTGGAGAAATTCATTCATCCCTTTTTTAAAAATGAATAAGTTGAGAATCGTGTTTCCTTATTAATATTCTTAACTGCAGAGAGGAAGAATTTTTCTTGAATGAAGATTGGTCTTCCCCATTCCGAATTCGAATTTTTCGAGAGAAATATATCGTTTTTGGTAAAAAAGTGTTGGAAAAAAGTTACTGGTAATAATACAAAAAGTGTGAAATCCATTACCTCCGAAAATGTCCAGGACTAGCCCCTTCGTAAAAAATACTATATTACAATGTTTGCACGTTTCTAAACATGATAAATATATTGATTTGAAAATTCTTGGTTATCTTCGTTGTTTTTATTTTTTATTTTTATTTTTTTTCTGGGTTTTACCCTGTTTTACCTCACTATTCTTCTATATTCATATTTTTGGGTTGCAATATAGAAATGCTGCATTCAAAAATATATTTCGTGAAAAGGATCCAACTGTTTTATCAGCAAGGTCTTATACAAGTGGAAAGAAATTTGATCTGCGCAAAATTCATGAGCGGAATGATGAGCTACGCGCTAAGCGTTATGTACCTATCATAAACAGATTTTTGTGGGTCTTGATATGCTTATTAAATCTGGAATGTTGAGATAGTATCTTCGCAATAAAAGTTTGATAATATTGAATGAGGCAATCTTTCCAGAAGGAGAGTTAATTATTGAATGTTTGATTTAGCGTAAATGAATTATTATGTGAACAGAAAAACGGAACGACGTACATATACTCATTATACCTTTTTTGCAAATTATTCCAAAAATCAGGTACCTATCAACATAATATGTATTAAACAACTCATACTGAACAACATTGCATGTATCTACATCGTAGACCCTGTAAGAAATTTGAGCTATTTGAACATGCTCTGAAGCAAGTTATGATTCTATAATTGATAATTATGGAATATATGATTATGATATATAAATACAGGAACACTTCATATTTTTCTTTTTATTAATTATTATATTCTTTTTCTTTTTTTTTTTTGTTGTAATACAAATAATACCTCAATTTTCATCGTACAAAACTCTTTTCAGAATCTTTTCCTCTATTTGACATGTTATATGCTTAGTAGCACTACCAATAGAGTTTCCGAAAATCATATTGAAAGTCTTTAAAATAAGAAAACGCGAATCGTTTCATGAAATGCATTCAGATAAACTAAACTAATTCTTTTTGGAACTTCTTTGAAAAAAAGTTGTACAATTTTTCGGAAGATTACCTTCTATATTCATAATCAGGGTACTCTTGCGGATTTTCTCTACGTATTCGCAAATTTAGTATACATGGGTACATTAAATTTCGTATACCTATACGAAATTCATTACACTTTGTAATTTTAGTACACGCACGTATACTAAATTTCGTTCATCAATTTATATGTATACTAAATTTGTTAAGTGCGCAGTAAGTTTATTTTACGAACATGAATTTTATAGTTCCCGTATACTAAAATTCAAATATGTGTTTCCCATATTCAGCTGCGCAAGCGCGTATCTATTCACGCGGTTCACGCAGCCTGTAGCGCAACTGACCGTTGACACTTTGACAGGCTGGCAAGCCGTTTGATTTGTTCCGCGGAAGAAGTTCATGTTTTCATGTGTTGTGGTGAAGTTTGGTGCAGTGTTATACCTCCGCTTCACTGGAGCAAAGAATAATATCTTTGACTGGAAAGTTACCCTCTTTGTGGTTCAACCTCATCATTTGTAAACATACCTAGCTGATATGACTCCGACGTGGTAAGTTGAGCCGATCGACTGCAGCTACACTGCGAGAATGTTCATCCACATTCAGAATAACCCTCCAGTGTAGCGGAGGCATTAGATATACAAATAAGATAAATATTATTCAAACCATTTAAATTTGCAATATTATTTAAGAATATCCTTCCCTTTATATATTTGTATATTTATGTGTGTACATTTTCATCCTTTTGGAGAAAGTTTAGAAAAAAAGATTTGATTTCCATACCTAAAGGAAAACAACAATGACTATTTTTCATTTATATTAATTGTTTTCCTAATACTTGGAGTCAAAACTTTTCATATAAACTCTTTCTGAAAGGATGAAATAATTTTTTTTTTTGTTCCTCCACGATTAGTCTACGTATATCAAAATTAGTATGAATGTATACTGAATTTAGTATGCGTGTGTACTAAATTTCGCGTACGTGTATACCAAATTCAGCATACGCGTGTTCTAAATTCACAGTACGCTGGTATACTAAAATTAATTTCACGTTGTGCATTCATGCGTCCATTACATGTATACTAAATTTGGTATAGTTTCCTAATTTCTCGTATTCCGAAGTCGAATGATTTAGCTGAGAAGACATCTTTTTGCTAAAAAATCCAACTGGCTTCTAGAAAAATTCTTCTCTCTCGCTCGAAAATTGTACAATTTGACGGTAAATTTGCGTCTTTCTCAACTGAACAATTTTTTGTTGTTGTAACATGTAATGTATAGCTATATGTAATTCACATCATTTATGATTGAGAAAGTATTAGAATCGTCTGAAATTTACATCTTGAATTTTTAACGGTTCTCCACGTTTCGAGATCCCTTGAAGCCGAAAATCAAGTTTTGGTGATGGTGTTTGTCTGTTGGTCTGTACGTTCGTATGTCCGGCCGTAAATACGATAACTCACAAAAAAAATGGACGGTTCAAATCGGCCTTTATTTCCGAAATTCATAAATTAAAAGCATGGTTTCTTATAGTGCGTGAAAATTAGAACAGTTTATCCAAATAACGCAAGATTGAAAAGAAAGTCAGAGAGAAAAAATGTTTCTTCTTGGGAGCCCTTCAAGATCGTCAATACAACATTTTAAATTTTCTCAAAAAATCGAGAATTCCAATTTTGATCGCACAAAAAATAAAACAGAATAATTTGTGAACTCGATAACTTTCGAAAGCGTGATCATATTCGATCGTGCTTTGGAGCCATTTCAAGGGACCGAAAAGACAGGTCGGATTCGTTAACCAGCTATTTTGGATCAAAAGTAGGAGAGGGGGAGAATTTAAAAAATTTGTTTGGACTTTTTTCCCAAGACTGAAAATTCTAGGTATGGCTTCTTGTAGTACGTAAAAAGTGAAACAATTCATCTGAATGATTTTTTTTTTGATAAAAATAAAATTGTCAGAGTTGTGGCGTTTTCAAACTTCAGGAATATAAATCAAAATGAGAATTTTTAGGCAAATGGCACACGAATGAAAAGAAAGTCAGAAGGAAAAAATGTCTCTTCTTGGGAGCCCCACAAGATAATTAATGCGAATTTTGGAATTTTCTCGAAAATTCCAATGAGAAAATGAAAAATTCAAACTTTTACTGTACATCACATTTTTTAAAATCAGAAATTTTATCACATTCTCATCATTTATGATTGAGAAAGTATTAGCATCACCCGAAATTTCACATCTTCAATTTTCAACGGATCTCTGCGTTTAAGGACCCCTTGAGGCCGAAAATCATGTTTTGGTGATGGTGTCTGTCTGTGTCTCCGTCCGTCCGTCTGTCTGTCTATAAACATGATAACTGACCGAAAATTTACGGCTCAATCGGTCTTTGATACACTTGTTTCTTGTAAAATAAACAGCGCATTAGATTTCTCCCGTGAAGGTATCTTAAATAATATACTTACATATTAAAACTTTCGTCAAAAGTCGAGCGCGAAGCGCGAATGCCACGATGAGAATGTGTACCTTGAAGCCAACAGAGTTTTGAGAAATTTAATGTTCATCTATACATAATTACGTTATAAATTAGGAATATGAGGTTGCGTTGATTAACTGGGATCTAAAAGATATTCATTTGTTTAATTCACTTTCAAATCTGCATAATTATTGAAATGAACAATAGAAAAAGCATCTCGAATGCGAGACACAAATACCCGAGCGCGCGGCACGGGGTTTGAAATGTACGAGCGCGAGTCTAATACAATATCGAGCTCTAGGCGCGCTGGAACTTGCGAGAGGAGCGAGCTGAGCGCGAAGCGCGCGATGAGAATGTGCCCGCAATGCGGGCAGATTTTTATTAGGAAGTTGATCTTCTTGGTTGGAAATAGATAATTCTTTTTGGTTAAAAATGCAACTGTTTGGTGGACAATTAATTTCTCATGCTTCGGGATGAAACCATTTCGTTCACACAATTGTATTTCTTTGGACGAAGATTCATTTCTTTGGCTGAGAATGCATTTATTTCATGGAAACTCCTAACTATTAGGTCGAAAATGAATTCGTTTGACTAAAAATTCGTCTTTTTTTACAGGAAATTGATTTGTGTCGGTTCAAAATCGAACTTTTCTTTAGTGAGGAGGTCATCTCCTTGATGATAAATTCATCCTTTTTTGTTTGAAATGTAACTGTTTGGTCGAAGATTTTTTTTTTCAGTTGAGGTTTCAACTATTTTCTTTAGAATTCGTCTTTTTGGCTTAAACATCCAATGATTTGATAGAAAATTCAATTATATTGGTAAAAACTAGGTTTCTTGTTGAAAGTTAGTCGTTCTGATGAAACATTAATCTTCTAGGTTAAGAATCCATTTTTTCGGTTGGAAAATGTACTTTTTGGCTTAGAGTTGAACCATTCCCTCAGAATACATTTTTCAAGAAATACATTTCTGATTGAAAATGTGAATATTTTTTTTGAAAATTCATCTTTTATTTGTCTGAAAATTAAATTTTCGTCTAACACTTTGACTATTATATTTTTGTTCCGAAATTTACCCGTCATAAACTGAAAATATCACTATTTGATAAGGAATGCATGTTTTTTCATCCAAATTTCGTCTTTTTTCAGTGAATTTGGTGGAAAATGATTTTTTTTTCTAAATTGATTTTCGAAACGGCTGACTTAACTTGTTTCTGTTTGCTCAAAAACCTATCTTCCCAAGTTGAAAATTTATCTGTCTTGATTAAGAATTATTTTCACCGTTGAAATTTTACTCATCCCGGTTAAATGCCTAATGTTTTCTGAAACATGCAACTTCTTGCTTGAGGTATAAACTGTTTTGTTGAACTGTTTTCGGACAGGAAATTTATCATTTCCGTCGAAAATACACTCATTCGTTGAGGACTAAACTGTTTTGTGCAAGAATCGTATTGTTTTCGTTGTTGAATAAAAGTAGTTGCAAGATAATTTGGGAAATTGGTAGAAAATTCATCTGTAGTTTCAGAATTTATTCGGTTGAACATTCGAAAATTCTGGTAAAAACGTAATCATTTTGTTGAAAATTCAACTATTTTCTCGAAATCATGTTTTTTCGCCGAAAGTTAAACTTTCTCGTTGGAAATTCGTCCTGTTGGATTTGAAATTCATCTTTATGTTCCGAATTTTAGAAAATCACGTACCTCAATCAAACGCCCCCCCCCCCCCTGGAGTTGTTACGTAAATTAAGTACGGCCCCTTACGTACCGTGCGGTCCGACACGTATATTCAGATAAAGACGATGATAACAACGGAACGAATTGAAATTTCTCCTTGAAACTTTGGGAAAATATTCTTCGATAGTTTTACTAAAAATTTATGAAGTAGAAAGAAATTCGATTTTTGAAATCGTATAAACCTATTTCTCCCCTTAAACAACGATGATACGTCTAGTGAAACCATAATAATATGATCATGTGGAACAGTTCATTTAGTGATGATATTTTTTAATTCGAGAGAATTTTTAACTTAAGTTTGCAGTATTAGTAAAGCTTGTTCAGAGGCGTAGGCGCGGTCTTCATTATTATATAAATTAAAATTTGGTTGAACAACCACCGCAAGGCCTACCTGGGAGCGACTGTCATTCAAAGAATGGCACCAGCTCCCAGTCGAACCGCGGTTAAATACACCTATGGCCACGTCTCACGACCGTG
>WSXT02106299.1:0-11306 GCA_011762715.2 Neuroterus valhalla
CGATTAATACCAGGGATTTTAATATTTCCAAAAACATTTATTCGATTTTACGTAAAATAAAAACACGAGAAAAAAAATATTGTTACACCATTTATCTTATCTAACACTTCCATCCCACTTCCCTTCAAATTCCTCTCCCCTAATCTGACTCCTCTCATCATGATATTCTCTTTTCTGCACTCTTCCTCATTCCTCACCATCCTCCTATCTATTTTTCCCAACCTTTTCTTATTCTTCCTTACCATCCCTCTACATTTAAGCTTCTGGATTGAGCTCTGCATTTTTTCCAACCTACTTTCCAACTCCTCCACTCCTGTCCTAGTTTTCCTCTCCTCCTCCAGTTTTTGGTCCATTTTCTGCATCCTTTTTTCGAATCCCACCTGCCTTTTCCCTATTTCTCTGTACCTTTCTGAGTTCTGCCATTGCCTGCCTGATTTCTGCTTTTTCTGTTCCACAATTTTTCTTCTGCCTTTTTCCAATCATTTTAGAAATGTTGAAGAAGCTTTAACAGTTATGCTCAAGGGAACAATATACTCTTAGATCAATAGAGATGCGATTTAATCGAAAATTCAGTAACGTTAATGGAAGCAAAATGTAAGAACTACCTATTTCGAATTTTGGAACTGCCAATTTGAATTGAGAACTACTTGAATTAGGCAGGAATTTCCTTTGGGATGCAGCCTGATTTCCACTACGATGCGATAATTTTCTGCACTACACATTCACCGCAGCCTCTCCTCTTCATGCCGGAAACGGAAGTCGAGGAAGTATCATTTTTACGTGAAATTTGAATTCGTCGGTTTTCATTTGATCTCCACGTTTTGAGACCCTCTGAGCCAGGAAAAAACGATTTGTACAAAGGTGTCTTGGATCATTTTTTTAATTGTTGCATAGTATTCGCTTATATCGGGGAGAAATTTATAGGAAATAAAAGATTCTATCTTCCAGATGAAGTGTGCGAAATACAAGAAATATGTGCACAGAAATAAGAAATCTGTCGCAAAATTGCCGATGAATCAAGAGTACACAATTTAAAATTTCATAAACGAGAGGTATCGTGGGACACCTAGTAGGAACAAACTTCTGAGATCGTCTATGCTCATGTCCTTTTTAAATGAAAGTTGAACAAAAGAAAAAGAAAAAAGCTATTCGAAATATCTTATATGATTCTGGCCATTTGTTTCTTGCACTTGCTTGAAACTAAATATAATTTAAAATAAAAGAAATAATAAATAGGTAGTGAACAGCATATATATGGATACTTCTCCACAGACAGGGCACTTTCGTGTCCAAGGGTTATATTACTAAAACTATTGGTTGTATTGGTGTCAAACTCTGTATGGATTTTTATTCCAGAACCTTACAACAAGTCCTACTCTAAAAATTAGATTAAATTACCATTACCCAGAGTACAAAAATATTATGTGGCTAAAAATTGTCTTTAAGAGGTATCTACAGATTCCTAAAGAATATTTCGGAGCCACGTAAAAAATAAATCATTTTACAACTAGGAATACTTTTTTGGGACTAGTGTTGGCGTAACATTGAAGGAAAACCCTCTCACTACTTGTTGCTTCAAGCTTTGAGCGTGGAAATGAAGAACTTTTTTCGCAAGTTAAAAAAAAGTCTACGAAAATCTTGTGTATTTTTATTAGTATCCATCGACGTAATTGACAATTAATTCTATACTTGTTGACAAAATGTAATGAATAAAGGATAACAATATATATCAAAATGGAGGAAAGCGAATCGCAAAAAGACTTCGAAACCTTGGGAACAATTTTTATGTTTTTTTTCCATCGACGTAACTTATATTGACGTAACCTTACTTTCAGCTTGTGAGGGGCAGCCTGACATTAAACTGTGCCTCTCCGAAGAACTTTTGCATTAAAGTAATGAGAACGGGGATTTTTTTTTCTAATATTTTCTTTAAGTTATAAAATCGCCGGAGTAAACAAAGGATATGACTTTTATAATGAAAACCGGAAAATAATTCTTCTCCTTTGGAAACTGTTTAATTTCTTATGATCCTGAATTTCGTTTGACAGATTAATAGAAGTTACGTTTATATAATCGAACTTATAGTCTAACTTTGACTGCATCAACGGTTATTGTTTATGAAACCATACTCAGTGAAAACATAAACGTTCATCATCATACGTGTTTTGTCGAAATCTTATTGATTAATTTGATTGAAAGTGCAAACTTAGAACTTTTCGTGCAAATTTTGTTTTGTGAAAACTGTTTTTTTTTATGGAAACTATGTTTTATGGAAACTTGTTCCATTGAAATAATGTTCATTTATCAATTTGATTGAATCTAAAAACAGGGAAATAAACAGCAAAATGGCCATAGGCAAAAAGCCACAAAAACATCGAAAATAATCTGTCGTAAAGGAAAGCTTGAAAAGCTTGATCTCTAAAACACTTTGTTATATAAGTGGATGAAATTATTATTTTTTATAAATAATTGAACATCAATTATTATTTGGGAAATTTATCTTAACACAAAATTAGGAACAATTTTATATTTTGTATCAAAGTTGGTTGTTAGGACTGGAAAAAATGTATTATATCCAAAAATTGTTATTATTTGTCATTAAAAAACTCTAAATAGTGTCGTTAAATTGAATTATGATATTTACAAAGAAAATCAATTTTATTTCTATGTAAAACCTTTCATTTTCAAACTATAATAAAAAATTGATTCATTTTATCTGAAAGAAATTGATGATAAGATAAAGCGTGATGTCAAAAAGCTTCGCAAGCCTTTGAAATGAATTCATAGCATGTATGCTTTCAGAAGTTCTTTTTTTTATGGTAATGAATCCAACTTCAATCACAAAATAAAATTTTTAAAATATTTTTAAAAAAAATTTACTTATTCCAAAATTTCCCTGTATTTGGAGAATTACGCATATGCATATAAGCCCGGCTAGCTTTAATAGTCGGTAGAGCATGAGGCTCTTAATCTCAGGGCCGTGGGTTCGTGCCCCACGTTGGGCGCCAGTGGTCACTCATCGCATGATCGTGAGACGTGGCCATATGTGTATTTTTCCGCGGTTCTACTGGGAGCTTGTGCCATTTTTCTGGATGACAGTTACTCCCAGGAGGACCCTGCGGAGGTTTTTAACCAATATTTTTTCGATATATACGCATCGATGTCGAATAAGATAAAAACGCTAATGCATATCAGAAGAAAAGTCCAAAGGATGATTAAGACAGACGTAAAATATTCACTATATGCATACATTATATGTTTAGATACGCACGCAAGAAATAAAGGGGAAGAGGAACGGCAGCCATGAGAAAAGTTTACCCATTAGTAAAACCATAGCTAGCGTTGTCGCTTTAAACTGTTTGTGTGACATCCGTTACGCCTGCACTGCTACAAGCGTAAGAGGGGAAGGCGGAAAAGGGAGAGGGAGAGTGATATGATGGAAAGAAAGGGAAGGAGAAAGGGAGAGAAATTGCGCGCGCACTGTGTACTTGTATACACGCGTGGTGAGGGGTGCAGTGGCGGAAGGCATACGTTATAGCCACTGCACATTTCCGTAATGTTACGGTTCGCTCTTCTCTGCGCTAGCCCCACTGCAGTGTGACCCACCATGAAAAACTTCGTTCAAAAGAATTCAAAACGATTTGAAAGAAATAATTAGTTATTTCAAGAACGTTCCATGATTATTGGAGGAGGATGTACTACAACTGAGTCAGTACGAATTGAGAATGCTTATGGAGGAATGGTATGGGATGAGGACAAAGTAGAAGATTGTGTAAGCGATTCGCCTTGAAATTATAAGATTACCCCAGACGTGAAACCAAGATAATTTTTTGCTCTTCACCTTTCCTGTATTGAAACTATTTTCTCATAATTTAGAGTGCTAAAAAAATAATCGGACATTAGGAGGAAGACTAAAAGGTGAAAGTAGTCAATACAAAAAAGTCTGCGGTACTGTGGTTATGGGAAGAAAGTCTGAAAAGTCGGGAGATGCTTAATGATTCGGTTGAGATAGTGGATTTGCAGGAACCAGAAGTTCAAATAATATAGCTTGAATAGTATAACCTGAACAAAAATTTCTGGTATTGTGAAGCATACTTGGTGACTAAGTTAAACAATCCAAATAGGAATCTAAATATTTTAGGCCAATGTGAAATTTGAAAATTCATAAAAACTTACAAGGACGATTTTCTAATAAGGTCGAAGTTCGGAAGTTTCCCAAGTCGCAACAGAGAAAAGTTCGTCGAAACTGGACTCTGGTTAGAATTCATATAATCCAATTACTGAAACCTGACCTACGAATTCCGGATAATTTAGAAGACGCGGGTCCTATAGAATTTATGTGCATTGACAGTTAACGGAGTTCTAGAATCAGGTGCTTACCCATGTAGACACAATCCTAATGCGATTGAACTGAATTCGAGATTCAAAGGTTCATCAAGTGGAAGCGTGATGATGAGAATTGTAACTTTGAGGGTTGCATGGTTACATACTCTTTACGAGGCCTTTTTCATATAATCACTCTTAAACAAACTTTTCTCCAGGGCAAATTCCTTTCATCGTATAAGAAATACTCAGGGGAAATTGAGTTTACTTTTCTGAGAGTATATGCGAAATAAAAATATAGCACAAGCTGAATTCTTGTCCTTCCCCAGAAGGCTTTCAAATGGATCAAGCCATGGAAAGAATAAGATGAATTTGAAAGTATGATAAGAAAAGTCAACATTCTTATTTATATTGAGTACGATTTTTATCCTAGGTGATAAAATGTATGGAAGATAATATTTGTTTTGAAATGCATTAATGTAAAATGTATTTGAATGCCTCGTTGTGGGCTGGCTTATCTTCTCTATCTAATCTCTCTGGTAGGGAGCGAAGGACGGAGACACAGAAAGCGGACAAGCGGAAGAGAGGAAGAGAAATGGAAGAAGCGTAAGAGAGTTAGAGAGTTAGAGAGTGGGGAGCAAAGGATGGAGATGAAGAGTGCGAGCGAGCGGAAGAGAGGAAGATAAATGAAAGAAGTGAAAGAGAGTTGGAGAAGGGGAAGCCCGCACTCCCCTGATATTCCTCATCGCGTCATGAGTTACACCTCCTTTTCAACCTTTCCTCATTTGCAAGTTCACACCGAGCCATAAAAAGTTATCACTTAGAAAAATCTGCCTGCTGAGAGGGCACATTCTCATCCCGCACTGCGCGTGCAGCTCACAACTTTGAGCGCGCCTAGGGCGCACTTCTGTCGAATCTCGCGCTGCGCGGTCGGTCTTTGTACTTCTATACATTTATGCATAGATCTTCTGAAATTGAAAAGCAAAACGCTGACTGCTGTACTTTCATGGTCATCAATTCTTTTTTGTTTAGGCTTCTTCGACTCTGGAAAATTCTCTCTCATCGCATGTCTCGTGCTTCGCACTCAATTTCAATTTTTTCAAAATGTCTTATACATCAAATGTATAATGCGTAATTCGTATAATTTGATCCGGGACTGTTTTTTCTAATGATGCAAAACAAAACATCAATTTTATTTTCAATGATAACTTTAATATTCGTCATGACATAACAAATCATAATAAGCATTGAGATCGAAACCAATAAATTTCAATCTTCTCGGTTTCATAAACATCGCAATTTATGTATCTTCTTAAAATAAGCAATTATTCATTTTAACAGTTCTTTCGTATCTCGTATAGTATTGCTGGAAACTTCCCTTTTATGTTTGAAATATTATTTCTTTTAATTAAAACAAAAAACACGCGTCTAATGGTAGAACAATTAGGAAAAATTTAGAGATCTTCAAAATGAAACAATTCCGATCTGGAAATTCTTTTCCTATCTCCTAAACTTCGACCACAAATAGATTTTTCTATTTTTGATATTATTTTTGCAATGAGAGAAAACTACTTGTCCCATCGATAACGGTTACAACAAATAGTTTTTTCATTTTTACGTTATTTTGGCAAATAAAACAAAAAAACACGTTTCGTATCGAAAAATTATTACCCACAAATTTGCAGGACTGTTTTGTATGAATAATTTTTGTCCACCAATTTTTTTCGTATCTCCGGCAGATTGATCGAAAATGGAATTTTTTATTTTTTAGTATTTTATTTCTGTGGGTAAAACCATACCCATCGGCTCAAAAAGGCTGGTTACCGAACTTCATCTATTTTTTGGATTCCTCGAAACATGTGCCAAAGTGCGATCCAATCCGGATAATCATTTGAAAGTAAGCCGGCATACAGACGACAACAACGACGACAGACAGACAGATACCAACGAAAAACTGATTTTTTCGGATTTACGGGGTTTGAAAATACCTTTCTATCATGATGAAAATGTAAAAAAGATTACTCGAATAAAAGAAATGCAGTACTGAATACGTTCAATCATATATTTCTTTGATCATCGATTTTGTGAGAAATTCGTCCTAATCAGAAAAATTTATTGATGTTAGTTGGAAAATCAACTATTTGTTCGAAAATTAATCTTTTCAGTCGAGAATAAAATTATTGGGTTTATAATTTAGTCATCATGTTTAAAATCGTTTTTTTGGTCCAAAAAGTCGTATATCCTCTTGGAAATTCGTCTTTTTTTGAAGAAAATTAATCTTTTTGGTCCAAATTAATCCATATTGTTTGAATTCATAATAATTTTACTTCCAAATTCTGGAAATCTAAACGTTTAAAGTTGAATTTCCCAACATCATTACCAGGAAGCGGACTAGCATAATTGTAAAATTAGCTGGAGAGCACATGCAGAAAACCCCTGCTTTAGCACTGGCAAGCGTGCGCGCGCACGCCAAGCACGCCATTGTTTCGCTACCCCCTCCTTGCGGCGCCGATGGTTCTCTGCATTTAGAAGCATAGCTGTGCTCATCAACTAATTTCAGTGTTTTTCTCATCCGCTCTTGATTATTAAAATATTTATAGTGCAATAAATCACGCATTTCATCCCACGTGTCTGTCGAACTTTATTTTTCTTCCAGTATAGTAGGAGCCTTTCCGATGTTGTCAGTTATGTATAGAGATCAGGATTCTCGAATAAAGGACTTTGCATGGTGAAAGTTGTCTGCATAGATTGTACATACAACTGTACACGTATATGTGTTGTGCACTGAATTTTCTACGAGAAACTTGGGAAAGAATCGTAATGGCTGAGAAAGTAGATGTGCCACCAAGGGATAGAACGAGGATTTCTCGTTGCAAATTTTAAAGCAACTTCTTCCTTTAATGCATTACTTACTTCTTGAGTGGTACTTCATGTTTTTTTTTCAAACTAGAATTTCGAAGGAGAAAGAGCTTCACTTATATTTAGGAACGAACATTTATTATTATTATTTATTTTTTATTATTTTTATTTATTTATATTATAACTCATGTGGGTGAAAATCTATAAGTTATCAATATCAGGACCTAGGAAATAATAAGCCCATATTTTGAGGAATAATTTTTTCCAGTTGAAAGGTTTTATCAAGCCTTCCTTCAAAAATAATTTGGAAACTTCTTTCATCGTCCTTCAATCTTCTATTCCTTTTCCCCATGCTTGGCCTATTATTCTACTTGTACACGCATCTTTTTCCTCACTTTCAGTTAGTTTACAACCGCTGCTTCAAACCGAAACCCTGAATAACAAAATTCCTCCATCAAATCAATAATTTCTCTGTCGGACTCCTACTTCCCGAACCCTCTTAACATCCTTATGGTTGGCGCTAACGGCTACAAAAAAATCGTACATCGTTTTCCTCCTGCCTTAATCTTCTTTCCAAGTCGGACAAAATTATATTAAACAATAACGGACTCAACTAGCAACCCTGCTTGAGTCTCATTCCTCTCCAAAATTGTCCTTTCTTCCTCTTTCCTAACCTCACTCTAAACCTTGTCTCTACGAATATCCCTGAAATACTTTCAAACAGCTTCTTGTCTTCTCCCATTTCTTCCATGGCTTGCCATAAAACTCTCCTGTTCACAAAGTCAAATACTGCTTCGAAATTCACAAACAAGGACACTAGTTTCCCTTTCTTCCGCCCTAAACTCCCATTCACATGATATTTAAGGACGTGAATTTTATCAGTTCCCATAATTTCCTTAAACCCTGTCTAGTCGTGGAAAATTCTTCCTCCCTCTTCTACCTGACTTTCTAATCTGTTCCTGCACACTCCAGCATTATATTTATAACTCACCAATATAAGTTAGAACATGTTTTCTGTTTATTTATTTCTCCTCAACTTTTCTATTGCCTCTTTCACTTCTCGCCTGCTTATATCATTCGTTTTTCCCTATTCTCGCTCTATCGACATTTCCTCTTCTTCATTAATGCTCTCCCCCCTTCTTGATCATTCTCTAAAGTACTCTGTCCATTCTTCAATTTTTATATCCTCCTTCAAACCCTTCCATCTTCCTTTTTCCCTGTTTATTACCTTTAATATCTTTCCTTCTTCTACTGCTTTTTTAACCTCTTCTATATAACTTTCCTTTTCCTCATGTCTTTCCTTCGTCTCATCTCTTTCCTCTTTAAACCTTCTCTCATACTCGCCTTTCCGTATATTGTACTCCTTCTTATTATTCTCTTTTTCCGTTCATTCTCCTACACTCTACTGCATTTTCTCTCCAGCCCTATCATATTCTTCATCGCACCATCCATTCTCATCGTTTTTTCATTCTGTTTTGGTCTTACATCCTTCCTTATCTTCTCAATCATACTCTCCATTCTTTCTATCATCCTCACTACCCCTTCACTTCTATATCTCCAAGATTCTCATCCTTAATTTTTCATCTGGGTTGTCTCAATTTGTCTTCTCTCTAGGGGCCTACGTTCACCTTCATTCCTATTCCTCCTACCTTCCTCCTCCTAGAATTTTTATGTCAATACTCACTTTTGTTTTCAACGTAAGCTTCCTTATTCTTTATTCTGCAAGAATTTAATCTATCACAGTTTTCCCCTCCCATGTAAATGTTATTCCGCCATTATTGTCTCACCCCCTTCAAATTTCCATAAAAAACTCACCATCCTGTCTCTCCTGTCAGGCACCCTTCCCTTCTAATCTGTTTCTCTTTGTTTCGATTCCCTTATGAACACCTCCTTTTATTTATATCATACCTCTTCTCTCTGATCTCAAGTGCAGACATTCATGAAACCTCCTATCAATACTAGCCTCTCTCCTTTTTTCTTCATCTACCTCCTCATGCATTTCAATCCCTCTTCTTTTTCTCTTCTCTGGTAAACGCACACTAACCTTTTCCTCCGTGTTTCCCTCTCTGATTCTCCTTATCTTCCTTATCTTCCCCTGTCCTTTGTAACGACACCCCCCTCTAGCCCATGTTCTACCATCCAACCGTCTCTTACTCCTGATACCATGCCACATGTTTCTCTCTGTGTTGCTTCTATCTTTTCTTATCATCGCATTTCTTATACGTATCCTTTCCGTAACACTCCTTTCATGCTTCCCCAATCACCCTTATCTGACCAAGTCTCACTCATCATCATTACGTCCAATCCCTCAATTTCCCCCAGAAACCTTCATTCTTCTTTCTCGATCCTCAAGCATTCCAAAATACCACTTTCACTTCTGAATCTCCTCCTTTCACTCCTCTCGTCCGCGTCTTCATCATTTAACCGTCCGTAAGCACTGCTGTGCACGTTCTCAAATCATCTTGTTCTTTGTTCCAGATCCGCATCCCTCCGTTTCCTATATCCTATCTCTGCCTATCATTAACCTGCTACCTTTCCTTCCCCCTTACCACGCACTCCACTCTATCAGACATTCTCTTCCCCTTTCCTTCAGGAACGATCTTCTATTCTCTTTCATCTTCCTTGCAATATTTCCTTTCCAACCATCATTTTAAAAATGTCCTCCTCACTCCTTAGTGTTACCATTAACATGCTTTTTCTCTTCAGTTCCGTGGTTTACTTTCGCCCCCTTGACCAAGACATTTTACCTTCTTTTTTTCTTTACTTTTTTTCTCCAAGTTTCTCCTCCTGCATTATTACCCTATGAACGCTTTTATTCTATACTTGCACATTCATTCCACATATTTTGATCCCTCTCTGAAAACCGCCGCGAACAATTTTTTTCAGCGTTTGCTCTTACCTTACTCACTCTTTTTTTCCTGCCATCATCTCCCTTTCCTTTCCGTCTTCCTGTTCTCTGTGTTGACTCTTTATACTTCCCAATTTTCTCCAAATTTTCCCTGTTACTTCTCTCCACACTCTATTACTCCCTTACAATATTCCTTCCGCAGTTCCCGCACCTCCTTTTTGAGTTCTTTACGACAAACTACCAACATTTTTTATGTCAAAATCTTGACACTCTTTTCTTTACGGCCAGGGCTGCCACTCAGTCACTTAAGTCACTTTTCGTCACTTTCTTTTCCCAAGTCACTTTTTAGTCACTTTTTTTAAAAACAGTCACTATTAATCACTTTTTTATATAAAGAGGTTTTATTGGAGTTTTCAAATCTTTGAAACTTCACTCCATAATTACTAATAATTACACTCTCCTTTCTATCGACTTCTGAAATTCTATTTATCATTGAAGTTTAAGTTATTTTGGTTTGTGATTCTTATTTTTTCTAGTTCCTATCGTAATTCATTGTGGAATATAAATAGGCATTTGTGTTAATGATTTGTTTAGCTTGTTCAACTAATCAGGTCAATGCAAGCCAACCAATAATATCTGTAATCAAATCGAAATTTTGAAGTTGATAAGTGTCTCTATGGACATAAAAAGCCTTTTGTTTGTGAGCATTAGTCACCTTGAGCACGACGGTGTTTGTTTGTGTTTGCGTTACACGGCTCAGAAAAATTTATTTTTTATTGGAGGAATGAAAAATGATCAACAATGTAAGAAACAAAATAATGGAAAAGAATCATCTTTATATTTCTGATTTTTCGCAATGATTTGTAGTTGAAAATCACATTTTTTATTGAATATAATTTTATTGAATATAAGAGGAATTAATGAAGAATTTGGGAAAGCTTAGATTATTCGTTCAAATGTCTCTTGACCGTGTCTCTTTGATGTCATATTCTTTAAATTTAAAACAACTGTTACTTATTAGGACAATTTCTATGTCCAATTTCGTCTAATTATTTTGAGTGATTGTTCAAATAAGAACAACTTTAATTGTCAGCATATACAGTTATCGCTTTTGCCGGGGGGCGTCCCACGACGATTCAAGATTTTTTGGTTTGAAATTAGTCAATTTTAGTCACTTTTTAGCTTGAATTGGTCACTTTTGTGACTTTTTACATTCTCATCATTTATGATTGAGAAAGTATTAGAATCGTCTGAAATTTCACATCTTGAATTTTCA
>WSXT02106310.1:0-31334 GCA_011762715.2 Neuroterus valhalla
AATACAAACGAAAGAAAGAAATGTCATTTATCACACACACACAACTGTGAACACGGCACTTGTTTGCTACGTTTACTACCGCGCCACCATCTTGAATCACGTAAGCTCATTTTCAGGCAGCTGATAGCCGAAAAAAGGGCTGCGCATGCGCAGTAGTACTGCCTTAAAAAGTGCCACTCGTACAGTCGCAACACGGAATAAATAATAAATTCCCGAAGATTGTCCTATTTGTTTTAGAGTTATTATTTCTAATCATACGGATACTTTTCTGTTGAAAATCGAACTATTTATGAAAACTGGAATGTTTCTTGTAATTTACTACTCTTTTGAAAAATGTACTTTTTGGTCTAAGTATTTAACAATTTTGTACAAAATTGAATTATTTTCGTGGAAAATTCAACTATTATTTGAAAATTCAACTGTTTACATGAATTTTGCTTCTGAAAATTTGTCTTTTTTTATCTCACATTCATTCTGTTGAAAGGAAATTTACCTTTTTGATTAAAAAGTTTAGTAAATTTGATGAAAATTAAACCTTCAGGTTGGAAAATTTCTAAATTTATTGGAGAATTGAATTTTTCCCTTAATAATTCAACCATAATAGTTTCACTGTAACCAATTTCCATTAATCAATGGTCTTTTGGCTTCAAAGCTCAACAGTTTTGTTCAAATATATATATATATATACATATTTTTTTTTTTTTTTTTTTTTTTTAAAGCATTACACTTCTATAAAGGATTTTCTTTTCCCATTGAAAATTTAACTTTTCAATTGAACGTTGAATGTCTCTATGAACCTTCTTTATTCGAAGATTTTTCTCTTTGATTTGAAATTGATATTTTCGTTGAAAATACATCTTTTTGGTTAAAAATCTAACTGCTTCTTTGCAAATCGAAATTTTCTTGTAAATTGAAATTCTCATCTTGAAAAAATGATATGTTTATTTTGCAGAAACGAGTACGTCAATAGTCCTTTATTAGTGATTTCAGGAAATTTAACTGAGGAAAAAAGAAATATTTCATTTTGTATGAGATTTGGATTGCGATATTGGGAACGCTGCATAAAAATATTACTAATTCTGAGTTCCTTCCCTTCAGTTCAGAGATTTTTTGGAACAATCAGATTAGCTAGAGGAACGAACGATCATCCTTCTTCAAATTTTAATTTTAATTTTCAATGTTCTTATGGATTATGAAGAAAATTAAAAAATTTTAGGGAATGCCAAGGAATTTTGAGATATTCAAAGGTATTTGCAAAAGTTTGAGGATATTCGAAACAATTCCGAAGAATTCCGTCCGTTTTTGGGAAATTTGGAAGGACATCATACGTGAAATTTGTTAGATTTCAGGACACTCCAGGAGATCCCTAGGAATTTGGGGATGCCAATTTACAGAACATTTGATTTTCATTGACATACAATAAAAGATTACCCAGCGAAGCTTTTTATCCTTCAAATATGGACGAGAATTCCCCTCACAACTTTTCGATATTTCGGAAGAAAATTGAGTTCATCATCTGGAAAATTATTAATTTTCTAGAATTTTGCGAAAATAAGGCAATAGAAATCAAAATGCCCCTTCCTGATTTTGACAGCATAAATTGGCAAAAAAACCTCAACTCACACGCATTTGAAGAGGAAGGGAGAAAAACTAGTATTTGTTCAGAAGAAATTATTACCAAAAAAGCATTTATATTAAAAAAATAAGAAACATAAACAATCATAAAGAGCAGTATGGAAACTTTTTGAATAACACTCAAAGAGGAAAAACTTACCCCTGTTCCTTTTTTTGTATCTCGCTGAAAAATCATTTGGAATAATACATCCTTTCAAAAGAGATTGTCACAATAAATAGTAACAAAGTCTTGGATAATAATTATTTTATAAATTATCTCTATCTTCTTTTTTATCAGGAAAACAATTCGTATCATCCTACTTAATGATTACAAGAAGTGTATTAAAAATCAGCTTGAAAATCATTTTAAAATAGAAACCAATGGAAGCGGGACCTCTTGGTTCCTAGCTGGAAGTGCAAAGTGTCAGTGATTATCTGGATTTTGGTGTGATTGTGGTAGAATTGGAGGATATTTTAGGGTAAGAGGGAGTGAAGGAGATTCGCGGGTGGAGGATTGTATGTTAGAAGTGAAGGAATTTGAAAGGTGAGTGACAATTGATGAGTTCAAGGTGAATTAAGTTTGTTTGTGAGGTTGGTTTTGGACTTTGGTTTGTGTCAGTTGCCGTGGGGTCAGGACAAGGAGATTGGTTTGCAGGGCAGGGTAGAGGGAGATAAGTGCGGGTTGTAGTCAGGATTGGGTAGGCAGTAGCAGAGTGAGGTAGCGCGAGAAGTGGCTCTGTGCGGTTTTAGTAGCGAGAAAAAACTGTAGGGGATTGGGCGCCAGAGGTAGTACGGTTGAAGGCGGAGAGAGTTGGGTGCTACAGTGGAGAGTAGAAAATGTTCAGGTCACAGAAGGAAAAGAACGAAAACAGAGACGAGGCGAGAGGGTCGATGGAAGGGCTTGGTTTGAAAGGAATTAGAAAAATGATGATAGAGGTAATGGGAATCCAGGAAAAGAGACAGGAGGAACGGGGAGATGAAATAAAGCAGGAAATTAGACGAGAAATGGCTGAACTAAGGAGGGAGATAAAAAATGGGAGAAATTTAAGGAAAATTTAGAGAAAAGGATGCTGGAACTCGAACAAAAAATAGACAAGCAGAGAGAGCCTGAGGAAAAAGTAAAGGAGTTGGAAAGCAGGTTGGAAAATATGCAAGGCGCAATCCGAAAGTTTAAAGGGAAGGAATTAGGTAATGAGGATGTAGGTAGGGAAAGGTTGGAGAAATTTGAAAGGAGAATGGAGAGGAATAAAAGAGATAAAATGAGGAAAAATATAGTTATGAAAGGTATAAGAATAAATGGAAAGGATTTGAAGGAAGGTGTAAAGGGAGTGCTAGATAGAATGAACGCGAAGGTACAAGTAGAAGAAGTAAGGAGTACAGGAAGAGATGATGGAAGAAGGGACAAAATGGCGGTGGTAAAATTGAAGAGTACAGAAGATAAGAGAGAGGTAATGTTGAAGAAAAGGCAGTTATATGGCAGTGAACTGAGAATAGAAGATGATTGGACTAGTAAACAAAGGTATATGCAGTATAAGTTAAGACAAATAGCGGCAGAGGAGAGAAAGAACGGGAAGGACACGTGGGTTAAGTATGGGAAAATAAAAATACAAGAAATATGGTGGGATTGGGATGAAGAGACAGATAAGTTAGTAAAAAGTGCGTCGTCGGGGGACTAGAACAGAAAGGAAAGGAAGAGGAGGGAATAAGCAATAGCGAAAAGGAAAGGAGGAAAGGGGAGAGTGGAAAATTGGTTTCTGGAATGTAGCAGGGCTGAGGAAAAAAGACAGAGAATTTATGAGAAGTTTGGAACATTGGGAGGTGGTAGTGATGATGGAAATGTGGCTAGATGAGAAAGGATGGGAAAGAGTCAGGGGAAGGTTACCAAGAGGTTACTTTTGGCAGATTCAAAATGCAAAGAGGAGAAATAGGAAAGGCAGAGCAATGGGAGGAATAATGATGGGAATAAGGGAGGAATATCAAACAGAGAAGGATAGTAGAGTGAAGAAGGAAGAAATTAAAGGATTGTTGTTAGAAGAGATAGAGATTAGAGAAGAGAGATGGAAGATAGTGGGAGTGTATGTAAACGGTGATATGCAGGAGGAATCTATGGCCACACAAGAACTGATGGAAGAAAACGAAGCGGGGATTAACCTTGTAATAGGGAGAGATTTTGATGCAAGAACCGGAGATAGAGGAGGAAGTGAATGGGGAGAAGAGCAAAGAAGAAAATTCAAAGACAAGATACTCAATGAGGAAGGGAAGAAATTGCTGAGATGCTTATAGGAGATGGGATGGTCTATCATAAACGGAAATATAGAGGGGGATGAGGAAGGTGAATATACACGGCTGGGAGGTGAAAAGGGAACGGCCATTGACTGTGATAGTAGACGACGAGGTAACGGAGAAGGTCAAGAAACTAGAGGTAGGAGAATATATAGATTCGGATCACTTTCCATTAATACTGACGATGGATGGTGATAAGAGAGCTGAGGATATGGTAAGAAAGGAAGCGGGGATTGGTCAATAGAAGGGAAAGAGCAATTTAAAGAGAAGCTGAAGGATGGTAAAATGGGAGAAGGAAATGTAAATGAAGAGATGGAAATAATGGTAGGAGAAATAGAAAAAGTGTCAGAGGAAACAAGCAAGAAAAAAGTAAGTGGGGGAGGGATAGAAAATGGATGGTACGAAGAATGTAGAGAGAAAAAGAGGGAAGTGAGGAAGGAACTAAGAAGATGGAGGAAAGGAAAAAGTAGTGGAGATGAATATAGAAGAATGGAGAAGGTATATGCTGAAAGGTGTGACAAGAAAAAAGAGGAGGAAAATAGGAGGTTTGAAGAAGAGGTGGAAAAGGTTAGAACAGAAGAAGAGGTTTGGAAAGTAGTAAATAAAGGAAGAAAAAGAAGGAAAAGGGTAAACCAGGATATCGAGATGGTAGAATGGAAGAAGTATTTCATGGATTTGCTAGGAGGGGTTGAAAATAAAGCCGAGAAGGGAGGAAGAGAGGGAAGAGAAAGAGACGAGGAAGAGGACATATCAAAAGAAGAAATAATTGATGTGTTAGGAATAATGAAGGAGGGGAAAGCTCCAGGTCCGGATGGAATTCCAAATGAAGTATAGAAATATGGGGAGAAAGAGCTGAAGGAATGGGCATGGATAATGTGCAATAGGGTATCGAGATGGGAGGGTGGGCCAGATATATGGAAGGAAGGGGTAGTGATACCGATAATTAAAAAAGGCAAAGGAGAGGAGCTGAAAGATTACAGGGGAGTGACACTAATGCCAACCTTGTACAAAATATATGTAACGAAAGAATGAACAGGAAAGGATTGGGAGGTATAGAGATAGGAAAAATGAAGATATATACACTGGCATACGCAGATGATATAGTAATGATGGCAGAAGATGAAGAGGGAATGGCGGGACTAATTACAGGGTTGGAGAAATACTTAGATGAGAAGAAATTAAAATTGAATGTAGGGAAGACGAAGATAATGAGGTTCAGAAAAGGAGGGGGGAGGAAAAAAGTATGGACTGGGAGATGGAAGGGAGTGAAGATAGAAGAAGTAAACGAGTTTAAGTATTTGGGATACACCTTGCAAGCGAATGGAGATCATAAGGCACATATAAGAGAAAGAATAAAAAAGCGGCAGAGGTAATAAAGCAGGTATGGGGTATAGGGAAAAGAAGATTCAAGAAAGATTGGAAAAGAAGAATGTTACTGTTTAATACCCTTGGTATGGTTGGTTTCAGGATATGGAGCAGAAATATGGGGATGGAGCGAAGGGGAGGGGAGTTAGCTAAAGAATGTCTGAAGGAGGTGGAAGGAAGAAGAGGGGGGGAGATTGAGTTTACGAAATGGGAAGAGGAAAGAAGGGAGTTTCTTGCGGATAGAAATATTGGAGAGGAAATTGGAGTATGCTTTGGAGAAGTAGAAGAAGGGGATAAGGAAAGTCAATTAATAGGAAGATGGGGAAGGATTAAGAAGTCCAAATACAATAAATGGTATAATGTAGTAAAAAAAGTAAGGACTATCAAAGTATTTGGAGAAGGAGTGGGAAGAGAAGAGATGGACAAGAATAGCAAGATTTAGATTGGGGAACGAGGTCAGGGAATCAAGGTATTGGGAAGAAATTGAGAAAAGAAAGTGCAGAATATGTGAATGGGAAGAAGGAATATGGGAACATGTATGGGAAGGATGTATGAGAGGAATGGAAGATAAAGAAAGCTGGCAAGAGAACGTGGTTATGATTCTGGGGGGGGAATGGATGAGCGATTTGGAGGAAGCTAAATAAAAGGAAACAGAAGTCACACTAAAATAAGGTAGATAAAATTATACTGCAACAATAAGTAGATTAAGTAGAATAAGGTTAAGCTGCGCTCTCTCCTTCTCGCTCGCACGCTCAAATCGATAACATATAAAAATGCTCAAGAGCTCGAACACTCGTAGCTCTCTTGATCAATCGCTCGCTCGCTCGTCGTACTTTAGACACCTCATCTCGTTGCGTTATGCGTTATGCGTTATGCGTAGAAATAAGAATGTTATGTGTAATATGTATATATTAGAAAATAAGTTAGGCTAAGAGAAAAGAAAAAAATTGGTTGCATGTATGTAAAGGAACGGAAGTTATGTAAACCTTCAGGGGACACATTATGAATAAAGAAGAAGAACCAGTGGGAGCAAAAATAAAGGCCAGATTCGAATTTTTCGGACCAAGGTATAAAGGATAAAAAAAATAGTTTCCAAATTGAGTTCAAAAGTTGACGAGAATAGAAATTTTCAAAGATTCGAAATTGCTCAGTTATTTTAATCAGGTTTTGAAGCTCGTTAGTACCATTTTATTTGAAGCTCTTTTTGTCAAGGCTAACGAAGGTAACTTTTAAAAATAAACGTCAGGCCAATCACTTGTGGCCTTCTAGAGAGCCAATAGTCAAACTGAAAGTCGCGTAACTTCATTTCGAAAATTACGTCAAGAACGTAACTATGCTAGGGACGACTCTCCGATAACTTAATCAAAATCTTTAGGTTCGTACACCAACTCTACCACGTTACGTCAGCCACTACATTACTTTAAATCCAAGTTTCTTTTTTGCTTCAATTGGCTTTTTACTACTTCTACCATAATTTCTTTGAAATTGATTTTATAGAAGAATAAGGGGCAAAAAACAGATAACCCAGGGAACAAGTTTCACTTCCAACTTGAAAGAAGTGAAATTATCCAGCCTGGCAGTGTAAAGTTTTCATTGTTTCGTCGTTGCTGAAGTTTTACTCCAGATACAAATTTACACTTACCCCTACCCACTCGCGTGGGCAACACAAAAATACGTCCTTCCGAAAGTATACTAGTTGAGGGTAAATGAGAACAATCAGAAAGGAGAATGAGTGGGAAAGGTAAATTTAAGGACATTCGTGCCAACACAAAAAGTATATCATTCATCATAAAGTGTGGATTTTTCACTTTTCCGACATTGCTGAAGTTTCACTTCAGACGCACGTGTTTTCGGCGCTATCATTCCCCCCTCTTCTTTTGTTTCGCGCATTTTTTTCATTATTCCTTCTTATTCTATAATCACTCCTCAAATGATTGGGAGGTAGAAGTTGGAGAAAAATTGAAGAAAACTAGAAACTCGTATTGGAAGAGTTTTTATGTTCGAATTCGATTGAAAATTTTTCCCTTAATTTAAAAGAGGGTGATTATGTAACGAAGAGAGTGATAACAAAAAAGGAAGCTGGAAAAAAACAAAAAAGAAAAGAAACTTAGTGTAGAAACCATGTGCGTCTGAAGTGAAACTCCAGCAACGGTGGAACAATGCGATTCTAATTCTCCTAATTATATGACTGCCCTACTAATTACCTCCGTAGGTAGAAAACCTATGTATATTTTATGCATAGCCAACAAGGAAATAATATTTTCTATTTTTTAAGTTAACTTTTCCGTATGAAACGAATGAAAATTTCCTTTGTCGTGTTCACTTAATACAAACTTTATATGACTTTTTACCTGACTATTCTTCTGCTTCTAATCCTCCACTTACATGTTTCACTTCCAACTTGCATGTTTTCCCGGACGCATATCTTATTTTCGCAGAACACGCATGTCGGAAGTAAAAGTTGACAGTGGATAAATAGGAGGAGAGGAGGGAAAAATTAGTCTCGAGGCAGATGTGTAAATGAGATAAGCGTAAGTTCGCATTGTACCGCCTTTGATCAAGTTTCACTCCAGACTGGTGTATTTCCCGCACTGACATTTTCTTTCGAATCGAAGTTTTCCATGCGCTTTGTACGCTGACAGAGAGTTGACGCTCCCAGTGTAACGTTGACGTTCGGAATGTTCCTCGACTCTCAACTGAATGAAGATAAGAATGAGGAAAGTTTTAGCAAGATAAAAACAAGAATATAGAGGAATATGAGAAGAAGAAGTGAAATCATATTGATTTGAGGTATAAGATTAGGAGCATATGATTTGAAGGAATGTGCAGAATACGTGCTCAAGAGGATGAATGCGGAGGGACAGTTAGAGAAAGTGAAAAGTAGAGGTAAGGAAGAGAGAGATGTGGAAAGTTACTCTAATGAAATTGAAAAAAAGAGAAGACGAGTGAGGTGGACAGAGAATAGAGGATAATTTGACTCGGACAAAGAGACCTATGCAACACAAGTTGAGAAAAATAATGGAGGAGGGAAAAGGAAAGGGAAAAGGACATACGTTCAAAATAGACTTATAAAGATAGAAGGCATCTGGTAAGATCAGGACGAAGAGAAGTAGAATGCGAGGTTGGTGGAAGGTGGGCAACGGAGTGAAAGAGGAGTAAATGAGGAAGAAGGGGGGAAAAGGGGACAAAGAATATAGTGAGGAAAGAATGGAGGATGTATAGCTGGAATGTATCGAGATTAGAAAGAAAAGATAGTGAGTTCATAACAAAATAGGGCAACGAGATACTGTAATGATGCTGGGAACATGATTGGATTGAAAGGGATAGAAAAGAGTGAAGGGAAAGCTGCCAAAAGAATACATGTAGCAGTTACGAGAAACTGATTGGAACTTAAAAGAGGTTAGGGCAATGGAAGGCATGATTATGGAAAGAAGGAAAGATTTGATAGCAAAGGATGAAGATGAGAATTGTTTTAAGGATCAGAATGAAGGAATAATGTCAGAAGAGTGGAGAGGTTGGAGATAGTAAAGGTGTGTATGTAAATGATGATATGGAGTGAAAAACAGAGGAGTGAGTGGAGTTGATGGAAATAAGAGCAGAAGGTGTGCAGGAGGAAGAGGAGGAAAACAATTGGGAAAAGAAGAGGATGGATCTTAGCTGAGCTCTGAGAATAAAGTAGTGGATGAAGAAGAGGGAAAATGACTAAGTAGATTGGAAATAGTGGGATCGTTTATCTGGAACGGGAATATTGAGGGTGATAAGAAGGGAGTGTGCACTTGTACATGGAGAAAGAGAAGAACAGTGATAGACTATGTTATTGTTGATGATCAGGTGAGGGAGAAAATAAGAAGGCTGGAAATAAGGAAAAACGTAGACTCGGACTATCTCCCCTAAATGTGGTTGAAGAGATGGAAACTGAGATGGTGAAGGTTAAAAACATTTCAAAGGACACTGTTGGGAAGAAAAACAGCGGAGGGGGGAAAGAAGTGACTAAAATGAAGTAAGTAAAGAGGATAAGAAGAAAGTGAGAAGAGATAAAGGACTAATCAAGATACTGAAATTTTCGATTGGAAATTAATATTTTATGGAGTACTTGGGAGGGCAGAAATAAGGACGGTGATAGGGTCAGGGAAAAAGGGGTAAGGCAGCAGGTAGAAGCAGAATCGAACAGGATTCGAGAAAGATATATGAATGATGGATAATGTATATGTGCTGAATCATATTATAAATAGAAGAATCAAAAGAGAGGAAAAGAAATTTGACAGCGATTTTTGTGAATTTTAAAGCAGGTTTTTGTTTATTAAACGAAGAAGAGATAGATAAACCTATGAAGAAGAAGGAAATGAGGAAAGTTTTAGAGAAAAGAATATCTGGAATATTCAGGGAGACAAAAAGTAAAATGAGGGTGAGGTAACAAATAGGAGAAAGTTTTTGGATAGATGGAGTTGTAAGACAGGAATGTTCTTCAGGCTCACTCATGTTTAATATTTTGATTTTCAATTTGAGGAGGGGGATGAAGAGAAAAGGATAGGGAAGAGAAAGGTTAGGCAACGGAAAATTGTACCCACTGGTATATGCAGATGATATAGTGCTCTTAGCGAAAAGTGAGGAGGAGATGGCGGAGCTAACTAGAGGATTGGAAAAATACCAAGATAGTACAGAACTGTGACTTAATATAGATAGAATTAAGGCTATGGGGTTTAAAAGGGAAGCAGAGAGAGAATGGATGGATAGCGAGATGCAAACATAAAAAGGTAGAGGAGGTGAAGAGGTTTAGGTACCTTTGTTTAATAATTCAGGAGAATAAGGAGGTGAAGCACATATTGAGGAGAGGGTTAGGAAAATGACTCGAGTAATAGAGTAGATATAGAGAGATGTGAAAGGAAGATTTAGAAAGGACAATAAGAAGTGTATGCGGTTGTTTCTTACGGCAGCAGGACTGGTTTTGAGCCATGGAGCAGTGGTATGGGAATTGAAGGAAACAAAGCAGATAGAGAAGATGCAAGAGAGATATATGAGATAGACATTAGGGGCAGAATGGAGAACGCCGAGGTGTTTTGTGAGAGAAGAGACTCGAAGGGATGATTTGAGGATAAAAGGCAGGAAAGTGGGCATGGTAATTAGTAGAGAAACTAAGAGAGGGAATGGGAGGGGAGTAGGCGAGAAAGTATTGCGAAGAGCTAGAGGAAAGAGGAAAGCGGGTCGAAGGAAAATGAGGGTAGTGAGTGAGAAAGTACTGAAAAGTGGCAGAAAGAAGAGGAGAGAGGGTCAAACGAATCACGCGATAGGAATAAAAAAGAAGACAAGTTTTCGGACATCGTGAAAAAGGAGTGGAGAGTACTGTGGGTTCCGAGGAGTTAGAAATGAGAGATAGAGACATGCAAATAGTAGAGAGATGGAGAAGGATAGGTGAAACAAGATAGAATAAATGGTGTAAGGTAATAAAAAGAGGAGGATTACCAAAATATCGGCAGAAAGAATAGGGGGAAAGGAGTGGTAAAGAATAGCTAGGTGGGGATAAGGAAATAAAGTAAAGGAAGTAAAGGAAGAAATGAATTAGTAAAAGATGAGAAGAGGAAATTCAGAGTATACGAATGAGTGAAAGAGACATAGGAACGTGTATGGGATGGTTGTATGAGTATAAAGAAGAGGAGAGGAGGAGAACTAGGAAGTGATAAGGAAATTCTGGGAGAAGAAGGGATGGGAGAAGAATGGATGAATGATCGTCCAGTTGATTAAAGAATGGGCCTAATTGAATAAACTCTGGTTATTTTAAGCTACTTGAAGGAGAACAAGACGAATCGAACTGAATGCATATTGATCTTTTTATATATTGTATAAAAATAGTAAGAAGAAATATACCTAACGATCTTGAACATCAACATGAAAATCGATTTTGCCTGTCCACTATAATGTATTAACACCAATTAGCAAACTTGCTGCCTGTCGTGTATTTCCTGCCTGATGTACGACAGCCCTAGACTCGAGAATATATGTTCGTAGATGGGAAACCTCGTTATCGATTCGACAATAGCAGCTATCGAGAATATAGCTAGTTGAAGTGCCATGTAATATTCAGATAGTGGCCAAACTACAAGAGGGTGGAAATTTTTTCTCTTTTCAAACCTTGAGGATGTCCTAGATGTACAATCAAGTTGAAAAATACTTGATTTTCACTTTGTTCACAAAATTGACAAGAAAGCCCATCAATTTTTGCGATCAATTTCAGTCGAAGAGTCTCAGTTGAATGATGAGAAAGTAGTTGAGGTCTGGAGAGCACTTGTCTGGTTAACGAGAGGTCCTGGGTTCGAATCCCACTGGAGCGGGCTTTTTCACGTTGAAAATTTTACTATCTAGCTCAACAATATAACATCCTATTTTCGTTTCAAAATAATTGGTTTCAGAAAAAAATTTAACAACTGAGTTAGAAATTTCCGCATTTCTTGCGAATTTTTTTTTTGTATTTTTTCATTAAGGGAATTATCAAGTTAAAATTTACCTTTCTATTCTGAAACTAATATTTTTGAGGTGGAAATTGTATCATTCTTATAGACGATTCAACTATTTGACTGAAAATAATTTCGTTGAAAATTGGAATTTCTGCTGTCGTGCGAAATCAATTCTTGAAACCCCGATTTGAATGTAACATTTTTGATAAAAATGCGAATTTTTTTCAAATCTGATACTAAATCGCGATGATATCTTTCAAATTATACCGCGTTTCAATATTTTCTTTCAGAACATTGCGGTTTATTGACGCTTTTTAGAAGTATCTTTTTCATGAATGATCATAATTCAGTCATTCTCGAACACTCAGCCGTTTGTTAACTAACATTCAATTTTCAAAACAATTCTAATTTATTCGAAAATGTCTTCTCCCTGGTGAGTCGCAGATTCAACATTTTTTCTGGATTGTATGAGTTATTCAATTAATCATAGGAATAAAAAGATTTGTTAAAAAAATTTTACAATTATTCGAGAAAATATTTAGAATTGCAAGAAAAATAGAGAGTATTCCTGCAAAATAAACAGATAATTCTTAACAAATACATGTGTAGAAAAATTAAGAGAACGCATTTCATCCTCTTTACTAATGAATAAAACATAAAATCAGTGGAAAAAAAAAACATTATTCCAATAATTCCATTTTGTCTAAACATTGAGAAGTATTCATATAACGCAGAGGAGCACCTTAAAATATTTTTGTCTTTCGAGAAAAAGCAAAAATAAAATATTGAAAAGAATTGTTTGAACGATTCAAATTTGTTCAAACATTCAAATGTGCTTTCAGAAAACAAATTAGTACTTAAAAAGAATGATATGATGTTGGTTTCAGCACAATAATTATTGTACACAAATACCTGGAAGTACTTGAATATATTCATTTCTGAAGAAAATTTATTAGAATAAAATGATTCTCCGTTTTTTAAGGTAATGAATATACTTAAACAAATACGCACTATTTGAATAATGGGAAGATTATTAAAACTAATTATTTTATCGTTATCATTATTCGATAACTCATTCAGTCCAGTATATATGTTAAGTTCGCGACTCACCTGAAGAAAACACATTTTTTAACGAATTTGCATTGCTTAAACAATTGCATATATATAAAGAAATGACTGAATATTCTCCAATGATTGACTTCAGGAAGAAGGACTATTAAAAATGTCAATAAAGTAAAATTAAATTTTTTCCTACTTATGGGGTTCTCTTTGGGGACCATAAGAGTGTCCCTAAATTATTTGACCTTGAAATTCATAATCGATTCTCATTCTCTGACAAACCCTGAACAAGGCACTGAAACACGTAAATATTTGTAACATATTATCGGATTCAAATATCAGATTTACAAGAAACTGATTTTTTACCATGCATAATACATGGGGAACTCTATCCTCTTTGCGCGACCCCTTAATATCAACCGATTTTATTCAAATTTGGAGAAGATCATTTTTTGGGGAATTCGAAAAAACTGGGGAGTGAAGGCAGGAAATCCCAAAAAAAATCCATTGTTTTTGTTGTAGTTTTGTCCATTCAGTTGAGAATTGATCTCTTCGATTAATTGTTTCCTTCCAAAATTCAACACTTGAGTAGATAAAGAACATTTGGTTCGAAAGGCATATTTCTTGGCTCAAACATTTATTGTTCTGTAAACTAGAAATTCTACAAATTAGTTCAAAATTGACTAACTGCAAAGAAAGAACGGTCTTCCGTCATTTTAGTAGGAAATTTACTTTTTGGTTGAGCCATCTCATTTTTTCCATTGAAATTCAACTGTCTTTTGGAATATTCGTCCGTTTGGACCCAATGTGCAATAGTTTGTCTGAGCACAATTCTATTTTTTAGGGTTTAATTATTTGGCCAATCTTACTTTTTTGGTTGCCCATAGATCTCTCACGGTTGGAAGTTCGATATTTTATTCAAAACTGTCAATTTTGATGGAAAACTGTTGTAAAAGATTTAGAATTCAATCCTCTTGGAATATATAATTTGTTTGTATGAAAATCATTTCTTTTGTAAAAAATTCTTGATGTGTATGTAGTAGAAAATTCAACTGCTTCCAGAAGGTTCCGCTTTTTCCGTTCGGAAATGAACAATTTCCTTGAAGAATTTGAACACGAAATTTCTCTTGAATGAAAAAAACTTTCTTGAAGGAAAATTCATTTCCTCTGGTTATAAATTTTACCTCTTCTGATCAGGCGTATAGTTTTTTTTGAGAGTCTAACTTTTCATTAAGGAATCAACCTATTTTGGTTGAGGGTTTAACAATTTTGTTTGAATGACCCCTTTTCGGTCAAATTTATACTGTTTTTGATCCAAAATCAGTATATTTTGCGGTTTAAATATTGATGACGTCATTTCCCGGATCAAATTTTCCTTCTTCGATCAAATTCGACTGTTTTTGGATACAAATGATAATATGTCTATGGTTCAAATATTAAAACTTAGATATTTCGTTGGAAATCAATTGATTTACAAAAAGCTTATTATTTGATGACGAATTAAACTATTTTGGTAAAAACACTATTTTTCATCAAAAGTTGACTGTTCTGCTGAATGATTTTCTATATGGGTAGAAAATACATCCTGTTGATTGAAAATTCAACTGTTTGGTTGTTAATTCGTCCCGCTTGTTTAAAAGTCATTCCCTCTGGTAGAAAGTTTTGAAATTGGAAATTCTTCTTCTTCTCCTAAAAATTTTAAGTGAAATTTTGTTGTCTTGAAAATAGAACTAATAATTTTCACAACTGATAATTACTCAGTTTTATTTTTTGTATTACAAAATCTGACTTCTTATTTTGAAATACATCTCAGTAGGTTATAAAAAGATCTTTCTTGGCAGGAAGCTCTCGAATCTTCCCTATCTTTGTTTTTTTTCTATATCATTCAAGGAGTCCTTGAAATGAGAATGGAAATCAAATTTTAACCCAAAAAAGGGCGGGAGGGGGTATCGTATTTTGTGATGGGAAAGGGAAGGAAAGATTGATTTTTTTGAAATTGTATGAAGTCATTTTGGAACGGTTCCCTACATTTCAAAATGACATGATTCTCTCTTATTATGCAAATCTTGATTTTGAGGGAATGCCCTGAAAATGATAAAAAAAGCGTTTTTTAATTTTTATTTGTGTTCGTATAAATAGTTCCATTGAATATTCAATTCAAAATACTGTAGAAAGTACGGGTGAATTTATTAATGCACATTCGAATTTTTCGGAATGTTTCCAATTGAAAAATTTACTGCTCTCATTAAGAACGATAGGAATAGAATATTTCCGTGAGAGCTTTGGAAAGTGGAAAACACAAAATAATCATATACCTTCTATTGCATGAATTTTAATGAATCTTTCGTTATAAGGGAGTTAAGATTGCCGAATGAAACTTCAATTTTTTAATTTCACCAACGTTATCCTCTGAATTTTCTCTTTTTCTTTGAGAAGATACTGATACTGACATTTTATCTTGTTTAAAAAAAATTAAGAAATACAAATTTGAAGTTTAGAAATCCTCTACTCCTGAAGGGAATTCGTTAATTACTGAAGAGAGAACCGGAGAAAGAAGAGGCGTACAATAAAGGAAGTAATCGGATGAAACTGTGAAAAAACTCCAAAGACAAAGTAGTGAATTGAGGAGGAAGAAATTTACTAAGTATATTGAAAAATTCAGGAAGGTCTGTCTTAGAAAGGATTGTACACGCAAAGAAATAGAAGCGCTGCAGTGTCAACCTGGAACCATGCTCGTCGCTGATCGTAAGCACTATCGTTTCGGGGCTCTGTAATACAGAGCGGTGAAAACGATAGTGCATACGATCAGCGACGAGCATGGTTTCGGACTGACACTGCTGCGCTTTGGAGCGTACTACTCTGTGACAATTTTCTCTCGTAAGCGATACGGCTAAGGCCAAACAAAGCATCATTGATGTCGTGACTTCTGTGATCGGGCGCGTCCTATATTTTTTTGCGTGTGGAGAATGTTGAGAGAGGAGTGTAATCTCATTGAAGCTCAGTAGGAAGAACGTTAGGAGTTAGGTGATAGGGGTGTATAAGGTGAGTAAGAAATCAGGAGGATGTAGGATCAAAAAAATTAGTGCAAAAGGATAGAGAAGAAAAATGAAGAGTGTAATAAGTTGTATGATAGCAGAAAGGAGGAAGGAAATAGAAGGTTTGAAAATGAGGCCGAGGCAGAAAAATTTGCTGGCAAGTTAAAGTATGGGAAGTAATGAAAAGAGGAGAGGAAATTTCGATGAAAAAAGCTGACCAAGAAATGAAATGTGGAATGTAAAAAGTTATTTACTGTGGACTATGAAGGAAAAATTGAATTTGTAAGTCGTGACTTGGAGGACATTTTTCTTCCTACTTTTTCCACTTCTTTTCTTATTTCCTAAGGAAGATGATTGCACTTTTCCGGCTCGAAGTGACAAATCGCGCTGGAGAATCGGATCTCTTCATTTCTGAAATTCCTTCCTTCCAGAAAGTTGGGCAATCCTTTTCTTGATCTGACATATCTTATCCAACAGGCAGACCAGAATTCCGGCGTCAACTGAGCTTGGTGGAGGGTGCCTTCGTTTTCTGCTGATTCAGCCAAACATCTCCATTACAGTGACGCAGTTATCTGGAGCCCGGAAAAAATTGTAGCAACAGGAAAGATTTTAGGATTTATTTATTACATTCATCATTTTAAGTAAACCTGTGTGAAAACATAATGTTGGCCCCACTAGAGATTTCCTATGGATTTTCATCAGGCCATGTAAGGCAAAGGCGAGAAGAATGACGAAAGATTGTGGTCTAGCGGAATCTGAATAATTCTGTTCGTTTTTGACAAATCTGGACTACTTCAAATTAGGCGGGAAATTGAAGATATTATATTTTTTGAATAACTTTAGATTACAAGTGGATGCCCTAAATAACACTTGGCTTTCTCGGGTCACACTATATACCCAAGGTCCTTTGGTTTTTAAGTTGATTCGCAGTACTGGAGGACCACTCTGATTGCCATTTGAATTCATATTGGCTTTTTTATTTTGCATATGGATTTTGAATGGGTTACTATGAACCAGCTAAATAAGAAGCTCATAACCCCAGATTTTCTGAATAACAGCGGTTTATAAGTTTATTTCCCCTAATTATTATTGGCTTCCTCGGATTATGCAGGGTTGTCAATCAATTGAGGCACGCTTCTCTAATTCGTGAGCGAATTATAATCGTTTTATCTGAATCAGGTAAATTCGAACTGAATTACTTCCGGTTACAAGTTGGTTCCTCCAATTTACACTTGACTTTCTCGGATCTCACTAGATAATCAAGGTCATTTGGATTACAAGTTGATTCGCAGTGCAGGAGGAAGAGTCTGATTGCCAGTTGAATTCATATTGACTCTCTTGTTTCGCATATCGATTTTGAATATGTTACTCTGAACCAGATAAATAAGAACCCCATAACCCCAGATTGTCTGAATAACTGCGGCTTATAAGTTTATTTCCCCTAATTATAATTCGCTTCTTCGTATTATGCAGGGTTGTCAATCAATTGAGGCACGCTTCTCTAAATTGTAGGCAAATTAAAGATCGTTTTATCTGAATCAGCTAAATTTGAACTGAATTATTTCCGGTTACAAGTGGGTTCCTCTAATTTACACTTGGCTATCTCGGGCTACTCTGGATAATCAAGGTCATTTGGATAGCAAGTTGATTCGTTGTACAGGAGGACCACTCTGATTACAGGTTGAATTGATAAAGGCTTCTTTGTTTCGCATATCGATTTTGAATGGGTTACTCTGAATCAGCTGAATCAGAACCTCATAATCCTAGATTGCTCAAATTATCGCGGGTTATAATTCTATTCCCTCCAATTCTAATTGTCTTCTTTGGGTTACACAGGATTCAGAATCTATTGAGGTATGCTCCTCTAATTCGCAAGTGGATTAAAAATGGTTCACTCTTAATGAACTGAATTTGAACTGAATTACTTCCGATTACAAATGGGTTCCCCCAATTTACACTTGGCTTTCTCGGATCACACTAGATACCCAAGGTCATTTGGTTTTCAAGTTGATTCGCAGTACAGGAGGACCACTGTGATTGCCATTTGAATTCATATTGGCTTTTTATTTTGCATATGGATTTTGAATGGGTCATTCTGAATCCGCTGAATATGAACCTCATAACCCCAGATTTTCTGAATAACAGCGGATTATAATTCTATTTCCTCCAATTCTAATTAGCTTTCTCGGATAACACAGAGTTCGAAATTAATGGAGGGACGCTTCTATAATTTGCAAATTGATTCAAATTGTTTCTCCCCGAATCAGCTGGATGGGAACTGAGTTACTTCCACTTACATTCGGATTCCCCCAATCTAAAATTTTCTTACGCGGGTCACACTACATACTGAAGGTCATTTGTTTTACAAGTTGATTTGGATCATAGGAGGATCACTCTGATCGACAGTTGAATGGATATTGCCTTTTTGTTCAGCATACGGATTTTGAATTAATTACTCTGAATCAGCTGAATTAGAACCTCATTACTTCATATTGTCTAAATAACTACGGATCATAAGTTTATTTAACCTTATTATAATAGGCTTTCTTGTATTACACAGGATTGAAAATCATTTTAGGAACGAGCCAACTGAAAACTCAAGCTCATTTGGATCACAAGTTGATTCCGAGTACAGGAGGACAACTCCGATTAACAGATGCTTCAATATTGGCCTTATTATTCCGCTTATGGATTTTTCATGGAATATCCTGAATCAGCAGGATATGCAACTTATTAACCTTATTTTTGGAAAGAGTGCATGTTTTTATTGAAAGTAGGAAGCAAAGGGTAGAGGTATGAGATTTTGGGAAAGAAGAAGCTGTTGAAGGCAAAATAAGGAAGAATCAAAGGGATTTATCGTATTTGTGGAGTAAAGGAAAGTGTCTTATCAGACAAGAGGCATGGAATAGAAGAAAAAAATGTAGTATAGTAAGAACTGCGAGAAGAGGATATGTGTGAACAGAGATGTCCAGTTGTGGGACGACGGCGTGGAAGAGTTATGACAGCGTATCAAACAAGTTAAAATGAAAGGGGAAAAAAGTGACGGAGATAAAAGTGCATGTACCCAGTTGGGGTTTAATCATGAGAAGAAGACTTGGAAGCAGGGAAGAAAGAGAAAGAGAAATACATAAAAATTGTGTCCTCGAATGTATCGTGATTCAAAAACAAGGAAAAGGTTTCTAGGAGACAGTAAGAGAGGGGGATGTAATAATGATGAGCAAAACGTAAGGGGATGAAAAGAAGTGGAAATTAATGCAGAAAACATAACCGGAAGGATATATGTGGGAGATGCAGTCAGCGAAAAAATTCACTTCAAGGGGTAAGGAATGGGTGGCATGGTGTCAGGAATAAAGGAAGGAATAGGGGTTAAAAAGATGAAGATAGGAAAGGAAATGACGGAGCAATGGTAAGGTGAATCAGGATAGGAGAGGGGTGTGACAGTGTTATGCGTATGTAGGAGAAGGGTGTAAGGGGAGAGGGTGGAGAATGATTAAGCAATGGACAGAGGATAAAGAGGAAGGGTTGAAGCTAATAAAAGAGAATTTTGATGCATGGACTAAGTAACAAGGAAGAGAGGTAGAAACGGAGAAGTGAAACTTTTCATGAGAAATTCAAAACATGGTGAGACGGACAAGGAGGGTGGCTTGACCTGCTGGGGGAGACCAGATGGTTTATCTGTAATGGCAATACCAAGGGAGGTGAAAAAGGGAAGACAACGTTTACAGGTAGGGGGGAATATAAGGAAGATGGTGGCCTTAATGGAAGTAGGCAACGAGATAGGTTCAGAGCACTTTCTGGTGATGGCAACTTTGAGATTTAGATGACTTGGGCGAGGAAGAGGGAAAAATAAAGAAGTGGAGATAAGAAGATTAAACATGAGCAGCTAGGGAAAAATGAGTTGGGAGAATTTAGGGGAAATCTGGGAAATCAGGAGGTAGAGGATATGTAAGAGGAAGAAATATACACGCTGCTAGAAAAACTCAAAAGACTGACTGAAAAGGTGAGGAAGGAAATGAAAATGGCAGAAGATAAAGAGGGGAGAATGAGAGAATGGTGGAATGATACTTGTAGGGAAAGCAAAGACAGACTGAAGGAAAATGTGAAAGAATTAAGGGAAGGGGAACTAGAGAAAAGATGACTCAATGGGAGAAAACGAGCGTACAAAAAGATGTAAGGCGAAGAAAGATAGGAGGGAAAGGTAAGATACATGGAAGAAGTCGAGAGAGCGGTAGGAGAAGAGAGAGGAGGAAAAGTAATAAAAGCAATCATAAAACTGGAATGAAACAGAGCAGCAGGTGCAGATGACGTGGAGAACAAAGCACTGAAACATAGCAGAGAAGAGCTGAAAAAGAGAAATGGAAGATTTGCCATAAGGTCTGAAAAGGCGAAGGGTGTCCCGAAGAATATAAGGCAGGTCTTTTGTACCGTAGATGAAGAAAGAAGAGGGAAATAACGAGGAGTATAAGGGTATCTCACTCATGTCAAAAGGCCATAACATTCATGCAGAAGTACTGAGGAAGAGAAAAGAAAGACAAGTGTCAGGGAAGAAAACATGCCACATAACTAAACGGCTTTCGAAAAGAGGATGGGAACCATGGATAGTATTTATGTGCTCAATTATCTAGTAAAGAGGAACTTGGAACAGAAGAGAGGAAGCCTTGTTGTTTCGTTCGTGGATTTCAGAGCAGTTTTTGATCTCGTAGACACACGGGTCCTTTGGAAGGCCATGGAAGAAAGATGGATAGATGACGATTCGAAAGACAGGATAAAGGAGATATTTGCAAAGACAAAGAAAAGGCTGAAGATAGAAGAAAAGAAATGGGAGGAGTCCTGGGCAGGACGAGGGCCTAAATAAGAATGTCCGTTAAGCCCTCTACTGTTTAGTGTCCCAATGGCAGACTTGGATAAGGAGATGAATAAGGAAGGAAGAGGGGGGACGATAGTAGGAGCAGGCGAACTGTTTTCGCTGGCATGAGAAGATGATGTAGTGCTAGTAGCGGCTAACGAAAGAGAGATGAATCTGATGGTGAGAGCGTTTGAAGAGTATATCACAGAAAAGGGCATGAGGATACATGTGAGTAGGACGTAGATGATGTGTTTCAGAATTAAAAGATCTATGCTAGAGTATAAATGGAAAATAGAAAACGTCGTAATGGTATGGTATGGTCGTATGGTCAGTGTCAAGTTACGGAGTGGAGATATGCGGTTGGAAGGAATAAAACTATACAAGAGTACGGAAGGGCTGCGAAAGAGATTTATGAGATGGTTCATGGGGTTGAGCTGGAGTTGTCTAGGTTATATGTTGAGAGAGGAAACAGAATTAGAGGAGATATTGATCAGGCAACTAAAAATATCTTAGAGTTCTGAAGAGAAACTCAAAGCGGCGCAAAGGGCAGCAAGATGGCACACGTGTGTGCACGGTAGATCTGGGAAAGAGAGGGGATGGCTAGCGTTGAACTTTCGACGTGGGAGAAAGAGAGATACTAGAGAAGGCTTGATTATTGGAAGCAAAAAAAGGGTAGGACATAGAGTAAGAGATAACAACAAGGCAGAGAGAGGAAAGATGGGGGACAATCTTAGAGTCAAGATATAGCAGCTAGTACATGTTTGTGAAGAACAAGGGCAAACCGGAATATCTGAGGAAGGTGAAGAAAGAGAACGAATGGAACAGAATGGTAAAATTTAAGATGGGAGAGGGGGTAAGAGCATGGAAGTATCAGATGAATGATGAGGAAAATTTGTATAGAGTTTGTAGGTATGAGTGAGAATCATGGTTGCATGTTTTAGAAAGATAAAAGAGGAAATGATGATGATTACTCATTACAGTTAGAATTTATCTCCTTGATTAGGAAATCGTTTTTTTCTTTCGTTAAAACTCGAAATATCAAACGAAAATCCAACTATCCAATATTTTTCGAATCGGTTATCATAATAACAGGTAATTCTTTTTGAAAAGTAACTTACCTATCTCCTAAATTAGTAAACTGGTTTACGTTAAAAATCATTTACATGTAATCAGAACATCGATGAGAAAGAGTATCATCCTTTTGAAAAGAAAATCTTAAAGAAGTTCTTGGATTGTAAAAATGTAGTAACGTGATGGTTTCAAAGATGTGGACTTATTCGTAAGAGTTATAGGTTGGCGGAGAGGATGGAAAGAGGAATATTATGGTCCGGTAGGATCGGATCCTGGAAACAATTTTGGCAATCAGCCACACTGTGTAACCGGAAGCAAACATACCCGCTCGCCTGTAAGTCCGTAAACCGATAATCATCATGGTTTAAATTATCGATTTCAGGATTGCAGCACCGGAACTATCTACGTTTCCCTGTTTTCGAGTCAATTTTGAATTCGAAGTGAAATTGACATTTGAGTTGAAATTGACATTTGAATAAGAATTTCGATGTGCAGGATCAAATATATATCTGCCACCCTTCATTTCTTCTACTTTACCTTGCATTCACCACTCCTCCTTACCTCACTTTTTCTTAATCCCTCCACTCTACCTTTCTTCTGCCACTTCCTCCTCAGGCAGAACATTTTGCTCCTCCTTCTCCATCTTGCATCCACCAATTTTCCTTCTCTTACCTCCTTTTACTTCACTCACTCCACCTTTATTTCAAAACTCCCTCTTCCCTTATTAAGTGTTACTTCATACATTCTATCTTGCATCCAATACTACTCCTCCTCACCTCGCTTCTTCTTACTTCTCCTACCTGCACCACCTATTCACAACTCCTTCTTCCCTCACGATAACTTTCCTTTGATTCACCTGGAAACAACTACTCCTTCTACCCTCAGTTCATTTAACTCTTTAACCTACTCCACCCTACATCCATCAGATTCTTCTTCCTTCTCTAACTTATACTCCCTACACTGGACCTTAAATCAACCACTCCTACTTTTCTCAGCTTCTGTCACTCCCCCCACTATACCTTTCTTCTACTTTTCCCTCTTGCGTCAAAACATTTCGCTCTTCCCACTCCACCTCGCATTCACTATTTCTTCTGCCCACTCTACTTTTCACTTCTCACACTCCATCTTGAATCCAAAACTCCTTCTCTCATAACGTTCAGCTCGACCCATTCCAACTTGCATCTCCCACTTCTTCTCGCCTCGCTACGATCAACTCCTCTGACTAACACCTCCATCCATCACTTCTCCTTTTCTCATTCCCTTTTACTTCCTCTACTCAATCTTTTATCCACTTCTTCTTTCTTCACTATCTTTTTATTCCGCAAATCCACCTTGCACCTACGACTTCTAATTCTCTCACCGCCCTTATTCTCCCCATTTCGACATTCATTCATCACTTTTTCTTCTCTCACAACCATTCAATCTCCCTGCTCCATCTTTCATCCACAACTCCTTCATCCCTCAATTACTCCAACTCTCCTGACTGCGCCTTGCAGCCACTACCTTTCCTCCCTTTATTACCTCTTGCTTTTTCTAACTTCTCCTTATATCCATGGTTTTCTTCTCTCATTACCTTCTATGTCTTTCTTGTTCAACCTCTTCCCACCACTTCTTCTTTTATTACTTCCGTGGAATTCCCTTACTCCACCTTCAGGCCACCACTTCTTCCTTCACAACCTTTTCCTGTTCCACTTCACCTTGTATTCACCACTTCTAATTCGCTCACTACTTTCTACTGCCGCTTACTCCACTACGCATTTATCACTCCTTCTTCCTTCACTACCTTTTACTTCTTTTTACTCCACCTTTTACTCACAACTTCTTCTTCCCTCATTGCTCTTTACTTTTCTTACTCCAACTTGCACCCGCAACTCCTACATCTCTCACTACCTTTTTCTTTCCTCCGTTCCACCTTGCATCTGCTGCTTTTTCTTCGCTCACTACCTTTAACTTCCTTTCACTCAACCTAGCATCCACTTCTTCTTCGCCGACCCTCACAACCTTTTACTTCCTTCGCTCATCCACAACCACTTATTCCTTCAACAACTCACACTTCTCCCGCTTCACTTACTCCACCTTTCATCTGAACCATCTCCTTCATCTACAATCTTTTACTTACCCCACTACACGTTGCATCTACTACTCTATCCTTTCTCACTGCGTTGACTTTCATCCACTACACCTTTCTTCTGCTTCATCTTTTCCCCTCACTACCTTTTACTTTCCCTGCTTCACAATGCATCTACTACTCCTTCCCCCCTCATTAGTAATTACTCCCTCCACTCTACCTTGCACGAATCACTTCTTTCTTCCTGACTACCTAAAACTTCATCGACTCAACCTTTCTTCCACTACTCCTCCTCCCCCTATTTGCCCCTGACTTCCCTCACAATCAATTTGAGAGAGCATTCCACTTAACATAAATTAATTTAATACGAAAATCATCAGCTAATCAATCCGATTGGTAGGAGGTGATTTAAGCAACAATTCAATTTGAGTCAAATTTATTTCTTCTACTTCTTCCCTTCAATCTCCAACTTTGACTTGGTTTATGGAAAAGAAGAAAAGAAATCTGCTTATGTTCTTCAAGACATTCTTGTTTCTCTTGACTCGTATCGGAGCACAGATTCCAGGCTTCATATTAGGAGATTCGCTGATTTATTATCTTTTTCCAACCTTCGGGAGCTCAAATGAAGGCCTAAAAAAGGGTAACTTAAGCGATCACGTGAATAATCTCAGAACGCTCAAGCCATATCTCACTGTTCTTGAAAAACAGACCATTGATTGTTTTGGTGACTACACTTCTTTCCTGGAGCATCAGAAACAGAAGAAGGTGTCCAACATCGAACCAGCTCCTTTCCACTTGGGTCGCTATTCACTCTCTTCCTCCTGTCTTCATTTTCAACCCTTGTATCTTCACTGTTAATCCATGTGCTTATCCGTTTGGTAATCAGCGAGTTGTGTCGAAGCAGCAAGTGGGGAGAGTCGGAAATTGAGGGAGATTGGCGCATTGCTATAACACGCTAGGGGTTGATTGAAAGTTTAATCATCCAATTTATCGAAGGTTATTATCGAGCAGAGGCCTCAAATGTCGATGAGCAGCCACATAAGAGTTAAGTCGACTCAATTCTACTGCAAACACGCCATATTCGATTTAAATGAGCTCAATTCAAGTATAAGAATTCGAAATTTCTAGCTTCTACTAACTTTCATTGCTTGTGCATCAGTTAAGTAATGATTTTTGAATTCTCTTAATTCTTTGGATTTCCTGGAATCTTTGAATTCATGAATTCTTTGAATTCAAATGATTCTCTGAACTCCCTGAATTCTTTGAATTCTTTTAATTGTTTGAATTCCCTGAATTCTTTGAATACCTTGGATTCTTTTAACCCTTCAATTTCATCGAACCCTCTGAATTCCTTAAATTATTTGAATTCCTTGAATTCATCTAATTCCCTTAAATTTCTGAATTCTTCGGATTCTCTTAATTCCCTGAATTTTTCAAATTCCCTGAATTCTTCGAATTCACTGAATTCTTTGAATAACCTGAATTCTGCGAATTCCCTAAACTCTTTGAATTCCCTGAATTCTTTGAATTTCCTGAATTCTTTGAATTCCCTGAATTCTTTCAATTCCCTGAATTCTTTCGATTCCCCGAATTCTTTGAATTCCCTGAATTCTTTGAATTTCCCGAATTCTTTCAATTCCCCGAATTCTTTGAATTTCCTGAATTCTTTGAATTTCCCGAATTCTCTGAATTCCTTGAATTCTTCGAATTCCCTGTATTCTTTGGATTCCCTGAATTCTTTTAATTCCCCGAATTCTTTGAATTCCCTGAATTCTTTGAATTCCCTGAATTCTTTGAATTACTTGAATTCTTTGAATTCCCTGAATTCAAAGAATCCCCTGAATTCAAAGAATTCCCTGAATTCAAAGAATTCCCTGAATTCAAAGAATTCCCTGAATTCAAAGAATTCCCTGCATTCAAAGAATTCCCTGAATTCAAAGAATTCCCTGAATTCAAAGAATTCCCTGAATTCAAAGAATTCCCTGAATTGAAAGAATTCCCTGAATTCAAAGAATTCCCTGAATTCAAAGAATTCCCTGAATTATTTGAATCTCTGAATTCAAAGAATTCCCTGAATCCTTTTAATCCCTAAATTCTTTGAATTCTCTGAATTCTTCGAATTCCCTGAATTCACTGAATTCCGTGAATTCTTTGAATTCTTTAAATTCTTTGAATTCCCTGAATTTTTTGGATTCCTGGTATTCTTTGAATTCTCCGGATTCTTTGAATTCCCTGAATTCTTTTGATTCTTTCCATTCCTTGAATTTGTTGAATTCTTTGCATTCTTTGAATTCCCTGAATTCCCTGAATTCTTTGAATTCTTTAAATGCTTTGAATTCCCTGAATTTTTTGGATTCCTGGTATGCTTTGAATTCCCTGGATTCTTTGAATTGTCTGGATTCTTTGAATTCCCTGAATTCTTTTAATTCTTTCCATTACTTGAATTTGTTGAATTCTTTGCATTCTTTGAATTTCCTGGATTCCCTGAATTCTTCGAATTCCGTAAATTCTCTGCATTCCTTAATTCTCTTAATCTCTTGATTCCTCTAAATTTCGTAATTTCTTCATAACCTGTTTAGTTTCAAACACTTCAATTCAAGCTTTCTGTTTGAAGTTCTATTTTCAGTCAATTTTATATTTTCCTCCTCCACTCCTTTCCCCTACTATCCTCTTCTCACTTCTTCTCTGATCACCCTCCTATAAATTCCTCCTTATTTCTCCGCCTCCGATTATCGCTCTACAATTTCTTCGACTCTCACTCCACTTCCTTTTTTACACCATCATTCAAACCACCTAACGTTCCCGCATTGTCTCTCAATATACTCTCTTCCACCATGCCCTTTCCCAAAAGTTCAAGATTTTAACTTCTGTGCAATAAAATTAAAATCTATTTAGTTTCTCGACTCTTCCACTCGATCTGAAGTTGAAAGTTTGAATTCCATTTAATTTCCTTAAGGGAGCTTTACCTATATCATTTATTTCAAACCTTCGCTTCCTCTTCTCTTTCAAGGATCACTGTCCATTTCGCTTGAATCTTTTGATCTTTCTCAAGGGAATAACATCGTAGCGTGCTAGACCTTCCGTCCGGATAACCGCTACAATTTCCAAGGAAACCGCTGTGGTCCAGAGGTTTCATTCCTCTTGTCGAGAAATGGGGTAACTAATTGAAAGGCTAATTCCATCGCTATTTGGACCTCCCTTGACCGGAACCAATTCTAGTCTGAGCTTCTCCATTTCCTGGGAACACTTATTTAATCGAGTACTGCTTTTCGCCTTCCTACAACAAAAATTCCAACTCTCAGGTTCTTTCTTCCTCTTCTTACCTAATCCATAAATTTAGCTCCTAGCCCATCTACCCCAAGAAATCGCTTTAAATACTCTTGGCATTTTCTTCTGTCCCCAAATACGAACCTATGTCTCATCTTCTCATTTATATACTCTCTGTTTTTTCTCTCCTGATGTCTCTTTGATACCTCATGCCATTTATTATATTTTTATATCCATAACCTCTTCCTGCCTAACGCCATCCCTCTTTTTCTTGCCTCCATATTCTATATTTTCTTCGTTTCTTACTCCTTTATCATAAAAAAACTCTTCACTCCTTTCTCTTCATCCCGTTGATTCTTCCGCGCTCTTTGTTTCCCCTCTTCCTTTATATCTTCTTTACTCTTCTGCTAACTTGCTTCTCTTCCCTCCTATCAATCATCTCGTCTAATTTCTGCTCTCCTTCTGAAACTCATGATAAATTTATCACCCAAGGCATCTTCTCTTAGCTCATAACCCACAATCTTCTAGTCTACTTCTTACAACCATCCTAAACAGATCTTTTGCAACCGCACTAGCTCCCTTCTCTTCTTCCATTCCCATATCCTCGCCCCACAGTCTGCTACTGACTTTTCAAGCATATCAAACGACATCATTCATCCATTCCAAAACCTTATAATCTCGATTCGATTCGTAATGACCCTCAGTTCTTTTCTATTCAAGTTTTCATTCAATTTGGTAATCAGGCTTGCCCTCTGTTCCTCATACTCAGACAACATTTTTATGCTATCCTCTATACAGTACTTTTTTTCCTTCCAGTTTCATACACTTCCTTACCTCATTTTTCTCTTTTCCTTGTTTCGTTGCATAAATTAGATTAGCAGGATACCGTGATTCGATGAAGAAAATGGGATTACTTCAGACAGAAAGAAGTGAAGGGAAACGTTTTGGAATTTGAATAATGTGTAACAGGGAATGTGCAAGCACATGCGACAGGAAATGAGATCAGGGAGTTTTCTGGACACCAAAAGTGGAGAAAAAAGAGAAGATGGCGCTAAGGGTGTATCGGAAAAAGTTAAAGAGTGAGAGATTCAGGGCTAGGGAGAAGTATAAGAAGAATAACAGTCGAGCTCAAAATAGAGGTCTGGAGAGGTAAGCGAATTGAAAAGATGTGCTCAATAGAATAGATGCGAAGGCCAAGAAAGAGAAACTAAGAAGTGTAGAGAGGAACAGGGGAATTTATTAAGTGGTCCTTGAGACAGAGAAATAAAGGCAGAGTGGAGAAAATGAGGAATACGTCAACAAATCAAATGGACAATGGACAAACACTGCGAAGAAATGAGGGAATAGCATAAAGTCGAGAAGAATGGGAGAAGAGCCTTCAGAGCCTAATAACAGGTAAAAGAGTTCAAAAGTAGGATGAAGGAGATGAAGATTGAATCAGGAGTATGGAGGTGAAATAAATATGAAATGAAAGCAAAAAAAAATTTCAGAAAAATAAGTAGTGAATTGGAAAAGGAAGAGGGAGGCAGAAGAGAGCAGATAGCCGCTACTTTGATTAAAAAATGAGGAACATGAGAGAGAAGGGGGTGAGGGGGAGATATGGAAGGGTTGGAATAGATGAGATAGAAATGAATGAGAAGAGAATGAGAGATTGTGTGAAAAGGAGTTATAAATAATAAAAGGGAATAAAACATGCTGGTGGAATATAGTTGGCCTAGAAAGTAAGGAGAGGGAGTTCAGGAAAAATTTGAAGCAATAATAAGTTTCTTCAGAGATGACAATATAGCTTTTGGAGAAGAGGTGTAAAAGAGTGAAGGAAAGTCTACAAGAGAAGTCAAGAGGAGGAGATAAAAAAGGGAAGTGGCAAAATTATCGAAGGTATGACGGTGGCAATGAAGGAAATTATTATAGAGATGAAGAAGGATAGGAATGAGTTAAAGGAACTTAAATAAGGATCAATCCAAGAAGAGATAAGGATAGGAAAGAAGAGTTGGAATATTGTAGAATTTTATGTTAAATTGAGAAAAAATCCGTCAAAATCAGAATTTTGTATTCAACCTCCCTAAAATAAAATTTCTCTCTCAATAATAAAACTTGCAAAAAAAACTAAAATGAAATCCTTTCATTTGAAAATAGTACGAAATATTTTCCATTATATTCAGTGAAGGAGCAGTTGACAATCAAATGAAAGATCGCACCTTCCTATTCATGTTCACACTATACGTTCGAGATTTTTCATTTTTTGTTCTAGCGCAAGGCCAAAAGCAGTATACGAAATATGAAAAGAGGAAAAGTAAAAGACCGCGAAGGTGGCGCGAATCCAGGAATGCCTTGAAATTACGAGGAGCATCGATCTCTTCCGGGCCCTTTTTGTTTCGGTTTTCCAACATTCCGGATTCCGATCGTTCCACTCCGATCGTAAACTCACAATCCAGCCTTTCTCTGTGTGCGTATATTTTCTAAGTATGTATGTGAGTGTGCTTATGCTATGTGGGTGTTTTTCAAAGTGTGTGTGTTTTTCTCTCCAGCCCCATGTTTGCCTGGTAAATAAAATATAGCGACGAATGAAAGAGGTGCGAGCTAGCAAAATTGGACGAATCGTCGGGAGAAACGATAAAAATTTACTTTGATGTTTCACAATATTATTTAGCTGCAAACGATTCTACCGTTTATTTCTTCATGCCTGATTATTTTCAAAATTGTGAACAAATATTCATTTTTAGTTCAACGCTAGCCTTCAGTTTACACTCAACAAAAAATCAAGATAAAATCGAAAGAAAACTATATCAGACATGTTGTAAACTTCAAGTCGCAAAATTCTTCAGCGTTGAAATAATTTGTTTTTAAGGTTTAATATACCTGTGGAAAATTCGGGAGCTAGGGGAAGTAATGGAAAATGAAAGAAAGTTGGGGTAAATCAGGGAGGAGTAGGGAGTAAGGGAGGGGGTGAGGATAGGTGAATTTAGGTGGAGATAAATGGAAGGAACACGAAAAGGTGTAGTAGATGAGGGGAGAGTGAAGAAGAGAAGTGAGAGCAGTGTTGTATATCGAACAGAACCTGAGGAAAGAATGAGAGGGTAAGAGATTGAATAGGATGAGGGAAGAGGATCGAGTAAAAGTGAAAAAATAAGGGGTAGTAAGGACAGAGCAGGAGAAAATGAGACGGCAGGGAGAATTCAGAAGTAGAAAAGGAAAGTGGATGTAACTAAGGGGAATTTAAGGGAATATTGAAAATTAGGGGAAATGAGACGAGGAATGTAAGTGAAAGTGACAGGAATTTTGAGAAACGAAGAGAAGGACAAGGTCAAGTGACGGAAAATAAGGGAGGATTAAAAAGATCATAAGCTGAAGCGTGGGGAGAGAAAGTTGCGAAAGATGCAATAGGAGGATTGAGGAATGGAAAGTCCATTTCACGAAAGGAGACACGCATGTTTTTTTCAGAATTTTTTCATTTTAAATAATAAAACAAATTTGATTCTGCCAAAAACTCCATACTCATTTATTCTGCGAGTTTAAGGTTCAAGTTTTCATTGTATAAGAAAAGCCTCTAGCAAGCTTTATGTGTGCCTTAAATAAAATTTTGATTGATGTATATCGCTTCGCATTCTTCGAATTCTCTGCATTCCTTGAATTCGTCTAGTTCCCTAAATTCTTTGAAATCTTCGAATTCTTTGAACTCCTTGAAATATCGGGATTCCTTGAGTTCTTTGAATTTTTTTAATTCCTTGAATGCTTCAAATTTCTTGAATTCTTCAAATTCCATGGATTCTTCGAATTTCGAAATTATTCAAATTCCTTGAACTCTTCGAATTCCTTAAATTACTTCAACTGCTTGAACTGCTTGAATGCGTTGGATTTCTTATATTTGTTGCAGTCTTCAAATTATATGAATTCCTCGAATTCCTCGCACCACTTGATTTCCTTGAATCCCTCGAATCCATTTGAATCCTTGAGTGCATTAAAATTCCTTAAGTCCCCTGAATTCTTCGAATATGCTGAATTCTTTGAGTTCCCTGAATTTTTTATCATCCCTGAACTGTTTGAATCCCCTGAATCCTCTGAATTCCCTGGATTTTCTGAATTCCCTGGATCCTCTGGATTCCCTGGATTCTCTGAATTCCCTGGATTCTCTGAATTCCCTGGATCCTCTGAATTCCAAGGATTCTTTGAAATCCCTGGATTCTCTGAAATCTCTGGATTCTCTGGATTCCCTGGATTCTCTGAATTCCCTGGATTCTCTGAATTCCCTGGATCCTCTGAATTCCAAGGATTCTTTG